>JBAJNP010013968.1:0-11491 GCA_036877545.1 Yasuhikotakia modesta | reverse complement strand
AGCAGGTTTGTAAGTTGATGTAATTTAGCTGTTTTGTTTTGGTTATAATATTGCTGTGCTGTTTGTGTCAGTATACAGTAACTTACCTCATGCAAAATTATTTACAACAATGACTTAAAACTTAAAGCAAACAATAAAATAAATGCTCCCATTCCACATGTACGGTGACCAGTAAACAACGCCAAACCTGTTAACAGTTACTGTAATGATAACAATTCGTTCAATCTCAGGCTGTTGTTGTGATGTTGAAGTGTTTGTTAAAATGGTAATGTACATATTATACATTAATGAAAAAATGTACTTATATTCTTGGGAAATGTAACTGTGATGTAATGTCAGTCACATGTTAGGATTACAGCCTTATAAATCTTCACAGTTTGCTAGTTTGATTAGAAATTTAAACGAGTTTAAACGATTTAAACGAAATTTACAGTGTGTGATTAATAATAAAGGTTTACTTCACTCTGACAGAGACACATTCCAGAGCACAAGGTCACATGACTGACGTCACTTCCTGTTTCTGCTTAAATGGCAGCACTTTTAATCAAACCCGCATGAAGGACTCGCTGTAGAAATAACATATCAGTATTTATTTTGATGTCTTGATGAGTGTAAATCTTCTTAGACCTTCTGAAACATGATATAATGTTCAAAACTATGGAAACATTTAAGTTTGAGTGAGTCGATGGAGTTATTAACTGTCACTGCAAATAATAATAGGTTTTTGTTATAAAACATGCTAGGAGGTTTTGTGGTGAAACATTTTGCTTTATAATATTTCTCTGAAGTAGTGATTGATTGAGGACTAAGATCAGAACCCTGACCCAGAGCTCAGAGCCCAAATCTTTGCTCAGACGTTGCTGCTGGGAGCTGATGGAAGTGTTGGGTTTGTGTGACCCGCAGTGGTTTCAGAGTAAATCGGCTGTTTAACCTTTGACCCTTGATGCTTTTACTTATCAGTAAAGGTTCTGAAGGGACCGTTCTGTGAAGAGGATGGATCAGACACAACCCCTGTTGTGATGTTTGTTGTGTTCTTTGGGCGTTTGTTTGTGAGGTGCGTTACTCTACTGTTTGCTGTCACTCTTTGTCACTTTTTTATCTATTTGACGTGACAGTTCATTGTGAAAGTTCACAGGCTGTGGCCCACCTTCATGAGATCATTGTGAGTTCCCTGTAAAGTCCTGTAAATGCAAAGCGTAACACAAAGTCCTCCTGCAGACCTAGTTCTGTGTGTGTTTAACGTGTGTTCCTGCTGGAGTGTGTTCATGTCTTTTGATGGACGCCTGGTCTGCTGATGTCATCCACAGCGTTTCTCCAGCTGCCCCACAGATGGAAGGAAAATATACCAGCAGATCTGTGTGAAGAAACTCTGGTCTGTTTTAATGAAACTACACTGTCAGATTCCATCTTCACTGGAACATGAGAAATGTTTCAGCAAAGTTTGATGGCATGACAATGTTTGTTATTTATTTGTTTAGCTGTTGGTTGTGCTGGTTTTAATACAGGAATCTAAACTTGGCGAGCTACAAAAAAACTTGCAACATGTTCATTTCAAAACTGATCCATATGTAGACTAGAGAGATTATGTTACATATAATTGAAATGTGTGGAGTTCATTCCATACCATAAACTGTTCCTGTCTCCACTTAACAGACTCAAGTTTCCCAACCAAAAGTTTCTGTAAAATACCTTCACATTTACAGAATCTTTTTGTTGTGGCAAAAGTTCTATATTGTAAGAAATAGAGTATATAGTATAGTGCAAGAAAATAGTTCTTTTAAGATCCTTTTACTGAAAGGTTCTTTGGGGAAACAAAAACAATCACTGTGAGAAACACACTTTTTATACCAAAACGTTTTTTTCTAAGTATAGTGACTGAGAAACCAAATACATGGATTTACGCTAGACCAGAAGTTAGCTTGAAAACGCCATAATGTCATAATCTCTGCATTCCTTACAGTAATAATAATCTGATCACATGAATGTTTCCAGCGTCTGCATCAGTTGATCAGATTTCAGCAGCTCTCATCTGGCTGTGCAGCTGCACATGCGTTCAGTAATTTATGAACTTGTGTCTGCATTCCAGATCACACAGCTGGTCTGACCTGCAAAAGACCTTGACAGACAGAAAGTTTAAAGTCGGCACCAGAACTTTAGAGACGTCGTCTCATCGGATGCATGCACATTTTCTTCATTAGCATACGTGAGAAAACTGTTGTCTTGTCTACAAGTTCTCTTTGAAATTCTGATGGACCTGATTGGGTTTTAAGATGAGTGGATTGTGTTTTGATTGTTTGAGGTTCTGCCAGCGACAGGCCCATGAAAAGTCCAGATTTACTGGGATCTTTGAAGAGTCTTGAAGACCTTCTCATGTGGTTTCCATAAACAGACACTTGATCGTTATGTGCTATGCAACAGGAATGTTATTCAGCTTGGACACACACACTTAAATATGGTCTTGTTTGAGGATCTTTGGCTAAGTAACAACTTATTTTGTACGTCTTTTACAATTTTATTCAACAAATATAAAAATTGTGCTGCTATGCTGTTTGTTGCTGTGTGTTGGTTTATAACAGTTGAGGTGAACCTCACAGGTTTGCACGACCAGCAGTACTTACAGCTCTCTTGGTGAAAAGTTCTTCAGATGTTTTGAAGGTGCAGTGAGATGTTGAAGCTGATGGCCCTGAACACAAACGACTGTAAAACAGGTTTGATGAAGACATTTGAGCAGAGACTCAATACCACAATAGGGATTCACTCTTCTGTCTAGGATTTGACATCAAAGCACGAGCGTTTCACATCCCAGCTCCACGATTGGTGGATTGTGACATGCACTTAAACTCTTGTTTGCTTTGGGCAGTTTGAGGTCAATAAACGTTGTTACAACATCTAACTCTATCAGATAAGAGTCTGTGTGCTTTATACAGTAGACTTCATCTCTCTCTTTTTTTATATGCAGTATTTTTATATTCATATTTGCATATTTTGACAAAGTTTACAATATAACACATTTCATTACAAAATAAGTCATAAAGACTTTTTGAGGTCAATATTCACATGTATGATGTGTAAATACAGTATGATATACAGTAGTGCCTTTGTTTTTAATTAAAATACACACCAAACATCAAAATCCATGTTTTTAAATCAGCTCTGTATTAGAAGCAGTCAAAGACAATCAGGGCATTAAATTACAGTAAAATTCATCACACAGCGGAGAACATAATAAACACTTACTGTAAAATACTGCAGCGTTCTCACGCTCTTAAGATCCCACTGACCTCAGATGAGCAGAGCTGAGCCATGTGGAGATCTCCTTGTTCTCTCTTATTCCCCTCTGCTGTGTGTGTGTCCTGGTGAAGCTGATTAACTGGTAACCAGCAGCAGCCGTGAGGGTTTAAGTCTGTCTGTCTCTCCTCCTCTGCTGTTTGAGGAGTGGTTTCATCTGCATTTCCCCTTGTACAAGTGTGTGTGTGTGTGAGTGTGTTTACGTGTGTGAGTGAGTGTGTGTGTGTGTGTGTGTGTACCAGCATGTTGAAGTTGGTCTGTTATCTGTGTCTCTTTGATGTGTTATTCTGGCGACATGCAGCCCTGTGTTTAAAATACTTCTGTAATTACTGTGTTTATAGTCAGTGTGTGTTTGTTTAATATACTGGAGACAATTTGTACTCAAAAGTCAGAAAATCTGAGCAAACGCTCTGTAACAACGCAGCAGAACTATTAATAAACTACAGAAGGGTTTCTACTGGGGTGAGTTGTGTTATATTTACGTATTAACTGAGTCTGTGTTTACACAGATGATGACATGAATGAAAGCAGTTTTATGATCATCTGAATGGAAATACAGTAGAGCTGAATTTATCAGATCACACAGATGCTATAGTCTCGTCTCCTCACGCTTTATTTCTCTGGAAAGTTTCATGTGTTGTGTGTGTTATGTGTGTAGAGTGTGTTGTGTGTGTTATATGTGTTGTGTGTGTAGAGTGTGTTGTGTGTGTTATATGTGTTATGTGTGTAGAGTGTGTTGTGTGTGTTATATGTGTTGTGTGTGTAGAGTGTGTTATGTTTGTTGTGTGTGTTATATGTATTGTGTGTGTAGAGTGTGTTGTGTGTGTAGAGTGTGTTATGTTTGTTGTGTGTGTTATATGTGTTGTGTGTGTAGAGTGTGTTGTGTGTAGAGTGTGTTATGTTTGTTGTGTGTGTTATGTGTGTAGAGTGTGTTGTGTGTGTTATATGTGTTGTGTGTGTAGAGTGTGTTGTGTGTGTAGAGTGTGTTATGTTTGTTGTGTGTGTTATATGTGTTGTGTGTGTAGAGTGTGTTGTGTGTGTAGAGTGTGTTATGTTTGTTGTGTGTGTTATATGTGTTGTGTGTGTAGAGTGTGTTGTGTGTGTAGAGTGTGTTATGTTTGTTGTGTGTGTTGTGGTCACTCTCATGGGTCACTCTTGTAAGTTTATTTTTCCTCATCTTTTATTTTGAGCTTGTCCTTTTTTGGGTTATTTTGTGAATAAAAACTGCTCCTGTCATTACTGTCGGATCAGAAATTATTTTTCATGATAATTGTTCAAAAGTCAACATGAATTGTAACGTGATTTTTCATGTCTTTTGGCTGTAGTGTTCTGTGACCTGCGGGACAGGAGTCAGAGAAAGAAAGATTGTGTGTGTCAACCAGAACCAAAGCCAGACTGAAGATGAGAACTGTGTCCACCTCAACCGACCCAGAACACAGAAGGCCTGTAGGGCGGGGCCCTGCCCCAGCTGGAGGACCAATCGGTGGAGAGCGGTATGTGAGGTTGTTTCCTGTGACTGCTGATTCTGAGACTCATTTAGTTAAGCAGGTTTCAGTCATTGTTCATTCAGCTACACAGAAAAGATCTGCTCAGCTGAGAGATGTTGGGTAAGTGACAGCGAGACAGTAGTGAGATGTTAGTGAGATCCCAGGGAGATGATGTCTGCCTCTGAACCGATTGTCTTGCAGGGACGTTGGCTAAACTCTCTTTAGCACTTGGCTTCATTTCTGAAGAGTGATTCCTTTCGCTCACATTGTTTATGGACAACTACACAAACGTCTCTCAGTTCCATGACAGTTTGTTGTGTTTAAGTAGGACAAAACCCGTCACAGTGGAGCCGGTCACATTCACTTCTGTCAACGGAGAGAAACGCTTGCAGACGAGAGACAGACAGACTGCATCACGGCTACACAAGAATATTAAACACTCTCAGAAAATGAAAGTTTTCAACAGGTCAAACCCCAGAGTCTGACTAGATCACAAAATTAATGTTATGTAACTATACAATACATTTTTAAAACCTTCATTTTGAAGCATTATTAAAGTGTTGTTGATGTTTGATCATGGACTGATTAACAGATCAGATCAGTTGTGCGCAATCATAACATTAGTTAGTTAGTCTTACTAAAATCCAGTCCATATGGAAACTTTAAATCTGGAGGTTTTGTGGTTGAGTCATTATGTCGTCAGTCAGCACCAATCAGCCGTGATGTTGTGCCCCTCCACACACACTCCTGCCCTCATCTTACCCTCACACCCCCATTCCTCTGCTCTGGGTCTGGAAGTGATCGACACACAAACCTCCGCAGACCCAGAACCAGCCAGCAGAGTAAAGACATGTTTTACATCTTAACATCACAACAACCGGCACACAGACACGTCTCACTGACCGCAGCACAAGAGCGTTACGGTGAAAGCGTCTGTACTGATGTACACATGAGCGGGTCGTGCCTCTGTCATGTTGGTGTTGTGTGTGTTTGCAGTGTTCAGTCAGCTGCGGTGTTGGCGTTCAGATACGTGACGTGTTCTGCAGATTGAAGGTCAAAGGTCGAGTCAGCGATGAGTTGTGTGACACGCACGCTCGTCCGGTCCGGATCCGGTCCTGTTTCCACGCGGACTGTCAGACGCATAACTGGGTGACGCACGAGTGGAGGAACGTAAGTTGCTCTCCGTCAGACACGCTGATGAAGATCCTCAGGTGAGAGTGTGACAGTCTTCATCGTGAATCAGTAACACATCAACCATCATTCTGCTGCTAAACATCTCATCTTCTGAAGGTGTTCAGTAATAAAATCATCCATAGATTTCAAACATCAGATGAACACCATGTTTCCTCCATAACTTCAGGAAGAATTGAAAGAATAAACACCCCTCTCTCTTTTTCAGAAATTAATCCAGTGTCTCTTGGGGCGTGACACACATTTAAAATGTTTCTCTTGTTCGGTTCGTTGGCCTGATGGTCCTGTCAACAGAAGTATAATCTGTTGAGATTTTTCTCGTTGACATTATCTGTTCAGATGTTTAACCTGGTATGAGAAACATGAATGATGGTTGTTGTTTACTGTGACCCAGAGGAGCAGTAGAGTTTTTTCAGTGCTGGTGTCACACTGCCCCCGTCTGATGACTCAAACTCTGTCCTCTACTGCACAGATCTCAGCAGGAAGGTGTCCACAGATGTTGCTGTTATTCAGCTTAGTGAAACTGAATGAGTTGTTAAAATATGATGTTTTACTCAACTAGGATAGAACAATTCTGAGAGTTTTTGGTTGTTAAATACTCTGAATCATGTACAACAGGAGCAGCAACACTTGAGTGTGTGTTTATGTTTAGTGTAATGCGACATGCGGGCCGGGTGTGAGGTCTCGACCCGTCTTCTGCGTGGACAGAGACAAGAACCTCGTTCCTGACAGTATGTGTGACGCATCTAACAAACCTGCTGAGCAGCAGGCATGTGACGGCGCCCCCTGTCCGCACCTGTGGGTCACTACAGAATGGAGTCAGGTACAGATGAACTGAATATCAGCTGTACACATGAACACACACTGTTTGAATGTGTGTGTGTGTTGTAGTGCTCAGTGAGCTGTGGTTTTGGGCTCCAGCACCGGGTGGTCTTCTGTTCTGAGCTGGGGTCATCTTCTCAGGCCCCCCACTCTGAATGCCCTGAACCCCCACCACCCCAAACAAGACTCTGTCAGACACCTGACTGCCCCTTACCTGGCCACTGGAAAGTCAGCTCTTGGAGCAAGGTGTCACATCTCACTGTATGATGAATCACAATTTGTTGTCTGATTTAACTCATGCTCACTGGATCAGTGAGTGCACTGTGAACACAAACACACTGTGAACAGTGCGCTGGATCAGTGTGGACTGATCTTGTGTCTGTCTGATGTTCTTCAGTGTTCTCAGTCATGTGGTGCAGGAGTGATGGAGAGGAAAGTGGAGTGTGTGAACTCAGAACACGTCTCGTCTAACATGTGTCTGCTGTCCACACGGCCGGAGACTCACGCCACCTGCAGACAGACCGACTGTAAGTCAGACCGACTCTGCTGATGCTGAATTTCACAAACTAAACCAACATTTTTTGGATAGTTTGCAAAAATGATCATTTGGTTCAAATTAAGCCTCTTATTGAAGCGTTTGTAAATGTGTGTTAACTTAGGAAGTTCAGATAGATTTTTATCTGAGATCTCTGCACCTTCTCTGAGATCTCTGCATGTCCTCTGTTCTCTGCCTACTGAGAGTTGTGTAAATATATTAATCTTGAAGCATTTGATATGGCATCTACCAGCTAACATGCCTCTCTATCCCGCATCATAATACCTGGTCCTAAAATGTATTGGTTTGTTTTAATCCTCTTCATCAGGTGAACATTACACAACCTGCAGAGAGCTGCAGATGAAAGCAGGTGTTAGGAGAGATGGAGAACATTACCTGAAAGTCCAATCCAAGATCCTGCAGATATACTGCGCTGACATGCACACCAGCTTCCCGAAGGAATATGTGACCCTGCGCAGTGGACAGACAGACAATTACTCAGAGGTGTATGAATACAGGTATGAATACATCTCACTGTAACGCTCACAGGTGTATGAACATCTCACTGTAACACTCACAGGTGTATGAACATCTCACCTGTGTATGAACACAGGAACACTGTGGGGTTTTTAACAGCTGTAATGTTGACAGGCTGCAGGACCCGTTTAAATGTCCGTTTAATGGCAGCAGGACGCAGGACTGCGACTGCAGGAAGGATTACGCAGCGGCTGGTTACACCGTATTCCAGCGTGTGCGACTGCAACTTTCTGCCATGACCATCATTAGTAAGATTATCATCCCCACATCATTTCTGAAATATCACCTCAGCATGTTTCCTCCCGCTGATGTTTGTTGTGTTTCAGCGACTGATGTGAAGTTCAGTCAGACTCTGTTTGGTCGTTCGGTTCCCTTCGCCTCTGCTGGAGATTGTTACAGTGCTGCTAAATGCCCACAGGTATCGCCTACAGTTTCACCCTAAATGTCATTCAGATATTGTTCTTCAGTGTTTGTTTTACTTAATTTATTAATAATTAAAATTTTACAATTTTAAAAGTTTTTAAAATCAGCTTTGATAAACAAAACTGAACATGTTTCGTTTGTATTACTGCTCTCTTGTTTTGTTGTTTCATCATTTTTCTTTTTAGAATGTGATATTGAAGCTGATTCTCTCTTCTGATTGGTTAGGGTCAGTTCAGCATCAACCTCTCTGGTACAGGGCTAAAGGTCGCAGAATCCACTAAATGGGTTTCCCAGGGCAACTATGTGACACTCAAAGTTCACCGTTCACAGGTGAGAAGTCACATCTGTGAGTGAAGTTTGGTTGTTCCTCGCAGATGTTTGATGTTTGTGTTTCATTTGTAGGATGGCAGGAGAATCTACGGGCGATGTGGGGGTTTCTGTGGGAAATGTCTGCCTCACCCACACACTGGTCTTCTGGTCCATGTTCAGTGAGAGAAACCTCCAAAAATCCATCAAGAAATCAAGAGTTCTTCCAGAGAAGTAAAACTGGTGACCGCCGCAGCTCCAGCGAGAGATCAGATCGAGACCAGAAACCTCCTCACAAACCCTCCAAACACACGTGAGCAGAGGAAGTTCAGACTGGATTCAGTCTGGTGAATTCTTCATGACACGGGAATATGAGGAGAGAGTCAAAACATTTATTCACTCAGCCAGTGAGTTATTAGAAGTTTAAACTATTTTTCTTTTACCAAACACATGAGAAAGTCAGATTCCTTGATGTTTAATGCTACTGAAGCACTAGCGGATTCATATAGCGCGGTGATCACTGTACTAACAGCTAGTTTGAGTACAGAGAATAAAATCTATGTATGTACTATGCTAACTTTTCATGGTGTACACAAAAACATTTTTCATGAAAAACCTTTCATGATAACTTCAGAAATGATGCGATGTTCTACTAATGCCGTTTGTCTTAGATGGACGAGAGTAAAACGAGAGATTTAGAGACAACAGGAGGAGAGATTGTTCTCCACAGCTTGATTCTGTGTGAATAGTTGTTGAATATTTGCATGTTTAAAGTCACAGATGAACTTTTATAAGGGCCTTAAATGCAGATGAAAGGAGAGACACTACAGACTGGACATTAATATATTTATACTGCTAGAACAAACTAACACTGTTTTTACTCCTGGCTGCTGCACGTATATGGTAATATATGAGAACATGATCGCATTACACACGTTATTGGGCTTTGGCATCGTAACGTTTAACAAACTTTTTATAAAAGATGACTAATAATTTGCAGTCATTTGCCTGAAACAGTCTAAAGTTCTGCTGGTCTTTAGCTGGTCTCACAGCTTGACTAGCTGAAAGTGTCCACAACCTTTAAAACCAGCACACAGACTGGTCTGGTCAGGTCTGGAGAGCAGCACAGACCAGTAAACCAGTGTAGGCAGGTTTTAAAATTGATCATAGTGTCCATTGTCCAAAATCAGATCTATTTATACAGTTAACACAGACCCAACTGACAGAGAACGTTCTCAGAACATTGGCTGATATTAGTTGTAGAACATTAGTAGCAGTAACATTAGTGGAATGTTTTAATGTTATAAATTGTTAGTGAAACATTAAATAATGTTAAAAACTTAACAGAATGTAATAAACAGTTTGAATAATGTTTATAAGCAAGCAGTACCGTCCGTGTCACTTCAGCTTTATTAGAAGGGAAGATTACAGATCAAGTTTGTCTCTACCTCTGATAATGATGTTTCTGTGATACAGTATTTATTCTGTAGTCACATTTACCTTCAGTTTATTTTGTGATTCTCAGAGGAAAGTCATCATTATTTTTGACTTTTTTGTTTTAATATTTTTGACTGTTTTTTAACCACAGTTAGTTCTGTTTCCTGTTTAATGTTTCAATTCACCAATATAGATTTAAAGCCTGCGGATTCATTTATTGATTTTTGTGTAAATATCTGAATAACATTACTGTACATCTTATATACGAGCATGAGTTCTGCTGTTTGAACTAATCTCATTTTTTTACGCCTAAAAACTTTGTTATAACTCCTGGTTTTATATTTTGTCTGTTGTCAACCAAAGTGCTTCTGTATGTTAATGTACAATCATATAACTTGAAGAATATTAATATTGAGCCTGTTTTAAGTTTAATCTACAATATAAACAGATCAGTGCAGCTAACAAACTTTTGACTATTATTCTGTTGATGACTGAATTAAAGGGTCTGTATCAGAAATGAACTGAATATATATAACGCACTGTGTGCCAGGAAATTGTGTGGACGTGAAAACGTGTGTGTGTTTCTGTTGTGTATATTAACCGTTCAGCTTTGTGAATGTTTATTTTTAATACTTGAAATGCAAAGATTGATAATCAGAAGTTTTGCATCTTGGTGGGATAGAAACAGATGCTTGTTTTCCCACATATTACCCAAAGATACTTTATACAACCATTTACCCAGAAATGTCTTGTGTGTTTTAAGGAAACTGTGGTGCTATACAATGAGAGAATGTGAGATTTGAGTGTTGTAAGTGTTGTAACATTGATCATGAGAATAAAATGGCTGGATGATGTACATTTTGTGAGTTTGTTGTTCATGAGATGGAGCAGCTGAGCCTCCGTTCTGTGCGCTTGTAATGGAGCCCGAGAGCGCCCCTGTCGTCTGTCTGCGGTCACTGCAGCCACCTTTGACGTTGCATGTGACGTCATGACACCAGGGACCCAATCACAAACGACGTCATACAGACGGTAACGCAGCGCTGTTTCCAGTGGCTTTACAGAGATGTGTCGTAAGCAGAGGCTCAGTTTGGGTTTGTTTACAGGAATGTTGTCCAAGAACCAACAAAAGATGTCGACTGCATATAAATCTCTATATTACCGCGTCTCTGCTGAGACCTGGAGGTTTGCAGGAACCAGTAGATGTCTTGCTGCTGCGAGACAGCAGGTAACACCACAGAAACCTTTAGAAACCCGTGTATCTGTGGTTTTGTTGTGGTTTGTGTTAAGATGTGTATGTAAGTTTGTGTTAATGAGTGTTTTAGAGCTGGTAATAATTTACACAGCAGCTCGTCCAGGCCAGCAGGCGGCGCTGCTGTTCCACACGAGCCACTGAGACGCATGTAGTTCATTTAATTCACTTTGTGCCTGTAGTTGCGCGTTCAGGTCAGACCTGTGTACAGTGTGT
>JBAJNP010013966.1:0-11495 GCA_036877545.1 Yasuhikotakia modesta | reverse complement strand
GTTACTTCCCCCCCATCTCTGAAGCTGTTGCAAACCAGATGGCTCCTGACCCCGATGTGGCCTCAGGACCACACGCTACAATAGCATGACATCAAATATTGCAACACTGTAAAATATCATAATACTTTGAAATATATTTTGGTGTGGTGACCCTGGAGTCTTTCTGTGTGTGTTTAGGGAATATAATAGTTCCACTGAGGTGTTATAAAGGCGAAAACCACATGTACTGATGCCTGTGCACAATGCCCTTGATTTTATACGTGTGTGTCTGTCTGTGAGCGACTGGGTCTCTGGGAACAACAGGGTTAGCATGTGAACCTGCCTCTCTTACACTCCATTATTGTAATTGCAACATATTTTAGCCACAAAGGCGCCTTCAGTGCATGTTTGCCCTCTTCACATCAGGCTCTCTCTTTAGCTCCACTTCACCTCTCTTATTTCCTTTCTCTTATTCTTGCTTTAGACAGGTAGTGTGTTAATGGTCTTGTATTTCATTATGCTGTTGAAATCACTGTGTGCCCTTACATTGTTAAGAAGGCAAAGCTTCTTTTAGAAAGTGCAGTTCTAAAACTAATGGAAATGTTGAATGCTTGCCTTTAACAGTAATAAAGACGTTGTGTCTGTGTGTGTGTGTGTCTGTGTGTGTGTGTGTGTGTGTGTGGAAAGACGCAGTGTAGCAGTTCACACTGACCAGAAGTGTTGAGCTTTGGTTCTCACATGGAAGTCAAATATAAATGTGGGGTCAGAGT
The DNA here is from genome assembly GCA_036877545.1 of Yasuhikotakia modesta. Classification (NCBI taxonomy): domain Eukaryota; kingdom Metazoa; phylum Chordata; class Actinopteri; order Cypriniformes; family Botiidae; genus Yasuhikotakia; species Yasuhikotakia modesta. The sequence continues at coordinate 10,746 of JBAJNP010013966.1, read as the reverse complement.
GATATGGAAATTGACCCACTATTACATATATTTATGGTCTTTTTGTGTCTGATACACTATAGATAGATAGAAAAAGTATTTTTATATCTTTCTAATTCTTAAAGCAAGTTTAGGTTCAAAATAAGTTGATATTCCTTTACAGATACAGCTGTATCTGTAAAGTAGCTGTAACCTACTAGTTCACATGTTGCAAACATGTTGAGCCAAGGTGCTCATGTGGCCAACACAGATTTGAATCTGGCCTGAGTTATTGAGATTCCTCTCTGTGTGTTTTGCTTAGATTTAGTGATGACTTTCTGCCAGTCTTGGCATTTCAAAAGACTGTGATCGTTCCCTATGGATGCCACAGTGTGACAATCTGTCCAATATTCCATTCACCTGTCATAGAAAAAGATCCATGAATCTTAACCTTCACACCTGAGGCTGTGACCTGCCTGTATCTGGTGGGAAGTTCATTAGACCGGGTGACCTGGAGGTTCAGAGCGCGTTGGGCCATTTGTTCTGACCAGAGTTTCACACTGAGCCAGTGATTGGGAACGATCAGTCCGACCTGCTCTCTGCTGCCCAACCACTGGCCAGAATTTATCACCCTGCCTAGAGACCAATGACAGCCATGATGAGCGCTATAAGGACCATCAGTCATATGGACCTGGCTGCCAACAATTGCATGTGTCTCAGAACGCACAAAGGACAACATAGCCTGATGTTCACAGCATAATTTAATTCCACTGTGTAGAGATTGCCCTAAAATTGTTAATTCTGGGTCACCTCTTTGTCCTTTTAAATGAACCTTTCTGACAAACCTTTTAATATTCCACACGCACAGTAAATGTCTCAATATAGGTCCGATCCTGAAGGACTAACTCCCTCTAGAGATTAAATCCAACACCTGCATGTAATTTTCAAGTAATCCAGAAGACATTGATTAGATAGTTCAGATGTGTTTGATTAGGGCTGGAGCTAAGCTCTGCAGGATTCTGGTCCTTCTGGATTGGATTTAAAAAGCCCTGGTATAAACATCCAAGAGATATGAGTCATACACTGATGAAGAGCTCAAGGTCATGCTATCGTTCTGTCTGTTTATTTATTTATTTCACTATCCTAAGTTTACCGGGAAACCAGGCTTCATCTTTGGTATCATCAAATGATGGAGACGGTAATTTACGGCTTCCGCACACCCTTATCTGTCTCTGTCCCGGGTGTCGGGCAGCGTGACTAATGTGCCATTGTGCTGGTAACAGTAGTACACACACAACCTGGTTCAACGTTCAGCCACCACACCTTTTAATTCCCCTCTCTGATGTATTGGCTTGGCTGAAACCAATTCAGGTTCTTGAATTGAGCTCTAAATCATTAAATCACTCTGTTGGCCACCCACAATTTATTACACTGTAGGGTGAGAAAGTAAATATATTACGGGTATAAATAAATTAGGGGCTTGTGATCACAAAACGAAATATTGTATCGACAGGTGTTGTTATTCCAGGCTCTGAAGTAGGTGATTAATGAAGAGAAGGCCAGCGCTGGGATTTTCTCCACCTTCCGGGTGTCTTTGATGTAAATTTCTCTTTCACTTAAAAATGCCCCTGAACAGTGGGGCATTATTCTGTGGGCCCTGCTTCATGTGGCCATGCTGTTTATGAACTCTGTTAATGAGTCAGCCAGGAATGCTGCCTTCCTCCTTGCAACAGGAATTCTAATGACTGTAGTAGTCAGTAATTGATGTTTTTTATTGTAACATTTATGGACATTTAGGCACTTTTAGCTCTCATGCTTTACCTTGAAAAATTATTTTGATTTGATCTTTGACCCCGACATGTTTTTGTGAGATTTACAAAATGATTAACTCCCCGAACAACAATCATTTTGTTGTTCAAATGAAACATCCAATGTATTTGAATCCATTGTAAAGACAAGCTAAGTTTGAAAAACATTAGCAGTCTTTAAGAAAAGTTTGACTTTGTTGTCTCATGGGAGATTTGTCCAGCGCTTGACAATATTTGCGTGTAAATGACTGAAATACACGGAAGAGATAGAGGTGTGGGCACATTAAAAACGCTGTATCATGCTTCCAAGCAGAGTGAGAGAAGAGACAGTAGGCTGTCAGAGGCTGTCAGGGAATCAGAGCTCCTGTCAGGCAGACACAAGCTCAGCTGGACCTTTGGTGGCCCGTGGTGTCACTGTCAGCAAGAGCGGGCTGGTGGTCTCATCACCCTGGCAACTGACAGCTGGGAATCCGGACCGAGTCAAAGCAGCTATCTGAATCTTCTCACCTCCTCACAACATAGACACTTCATTATCAACTCTCTCCATCTCTATCTTGCTGTCTTCCTGTTCATCTTGATCCGTGTCTCTACAACTTTATATTCCCCTCTTTGCTCTTAGCATTGTTTTCTGTAATATTAGCATGAGTTTTTCCAAATGTTTTTAAATTGGTTTTTGCCTTTTCACTACTTTTATTAAGATACAACACAGGTGATGCATACAACAAAATGCAAACAAAAGTCTGTTACTGTTTAAGAACTTTTCAGTTTTCACTTTTTAAATATGCAGATAGGTGGGCTGCTGCGACCAACTGTAGACTTCTCAAGCACAGACCTCCGTCTGCTGCAACAGTCTGCTGCTCCTCTTCTGAGTGACCAGAATTAAGGGAACCCTTATAAACCATTGTCCAATCCGCTCTCAGGAGAACAGGAGGACAGTAACGAATGTGCCTTAAACTGCAGAGGAATAACGTGTCAATGGAATAAACAGCATGTTTGTGGAAAGATGCTGGCAGGCGGGAATTGTGTGCAGACCTGAGGGAGTAGGAAGGTTGACATTGGCCCCAAGGCGCCGTGACAAAGTGCAGCAATGTGGCTGCGACCCTCCTGTCCTTGTGTGATCTCCCTGGTGTAATTAAAGCTCTTAAAGATGTAAAATCACTCACCTTTAATTAATCAATGTGCCTCAAATGGACCTGACCCGAGGGAGATGCCACAGAGACGAAAATAAGTAGACGTGGAAGGGCTTGGGACACAGACCACACATGCACCACACTATATTGAGAGCATTTAGTCATTTTTATACTCTTGCCTGCACACAAACACACTAGGCTAATGCTAACACACTTATGCTGTAAGCATTTGTCATACACACACAGCAGTCATGCACAGGTAACTCAGAGTTTCGTTTAGCAGATGTTAATGACCCATCTACACACTGAGAATTTGGGATTACCCCTCATGCTCACAGTGGCACTTGAATATGTGGCTCAAATTAAAGTAATCTCACCCGGCAAATCCATGAAGGAATTAGGATTTTCTGCACCCTGATCACACTTCTATTCAGACTGACTCACAAACAACAGTGCAGCTGGAGGAAAAGCCACTGAATTCTGGATGGTTTGTGCTAACACGTTTCACTGTTTCTTTAAATCAAGTCCAGAATGTAAGTAATTATGTAAGTTGATATATGTTATATACGCAAATAAACGTTTGCGTATATATATTTGTGTGTGTCTGTATATACACACCCACGCACTGTGACGCACATATGTATATATGTATGTATATACAAAGGTCACATGAAAGTATAATAAACATTTTACATGTGACAAAATATTTTGTGCTTCTGTCACATAACTGTTCTATGTAATCATGGAACAAAATGTAACGTCATTGAAAACTTCAGCTCTAGCTAGCATGAGTGTTCATGAGTGTAGCTTGAGTTCCTGTGCTTCTGTATAGCTCAGTGAATAGAGCATTGTGTTAGCAGCGCAAAGGTTGTGGGTTTGATTCCCAGGGAGCACATGTACTGATAAAAATGTATAACTTGAATGTACTGTAAGTCGCTTTGGATAAAAGCGTCTGGTAAAATGTAATATTTTACCATGCTTTCTCTGTCATATTTACATGACATTTTGTCAAAATGGTCACTGCAATTAATTTGAGGTCAAGAGAAAAAATTAGGCAGGGGAAAGAACTCTAGGTCACACATTGTTAGTTTCCCCCCGAAAAGAGAGTTAAAGCCCCCTGCAAAGATGGCAGGCTGATTACTTTTCCCACAGAATGCACATTTTAGACTTAATAGCTCTGAGCATGTTTAATATGCACCCTGTGGTTAAGCCGCGAGATGCTGGAGTTTACTAAATATGAATAGAGTGCTCAGAATGGCAAAATGAGGAAGTGAGAGGAAATGTTAGCATGGAAGAATTAAAAGGAGGGAGACCAAACACAAAGCTACAACACAGACTGAAACAACATAACTGAAAGACACAGGGTCTTGAACCAGAGAGCATGTCAGCAATAGCCTGATGCTACAGGAAGAGACAGATAGACACTGAACTGTATCCAGTGAGATAAATGAGTGGTCAGGAGCAGATGAATATTTTAAATTGATACAGAGAAGTGCATTTTCGAGCCAGCTGATGGGGCATTGCACTTTTGTGATGGGTTTTGGTGCCGGTATTACGCTGTCTGCCATCTCTTCTGTGAGTGTCCCGTGAGAGATCGTTTCCCCGCCTGGAACTGGCTGCTTTATTGCAGATGTTTAGCAGTCTATAATTGGAAATCCAAGGGGAAATTATTGTTCAATCTGTCTTGCTGAATACCGATGCTATTGATCGGCATGCGGAGCAGCTGGAAGTATAAATGGTTTAATCGGAGCACTCAGCATAAGTTATTCTGCATTTATTTCAACTTTAGCACCAGAGAGAGAGTTTTCATCAAACCAACTGTACGTCTCCTCTGACCACACACCCCTTTTGCAAATATTTGTGTATTGCGGATGTTACAGCTGAACTCTAACGCCTGGTCCACTTTGCAGGTTATTTTTGTCTTGTTAGCACAGACCACTTAGCCTCTGTAATTAGGTGCCATATTTACTCCATTATGTGGGCAGAAAGCATCTTTCCCTATTAATGGCTGTTCAGAAGCAGTTGAGTATTCTGCAAAAACAACAAAGTATTTACAGCATGAACAAAAAACATAAACAACATATGGTATTTTGCAAGCAACATATAAATCATATAAATTATATTACGTTTGCCATTTGTTGTTTATTTTAACTTTATTGTGTTGTAACTGTTGGTGATGCAAATCTGCTCTTTTTTTAAGTAGTAGTTTCAAGACGCTGTATAGTATAAGGTATAGCATAAGGTTTGGCATCAGCTCCGCACGGTGCTTTGGAGAATAGAAACAGTTTATTTTATTTATTTTTAATTCTCACATTTTGTCCTCTCTGCCCTTGAGCTTGAAGTGTGTTGTGTCAGTGAGATGCAGTATGTGTTGTGTGTGTGTTGAAGTGGTGTGAACAGGTTTATGCTGGATACAGGATTAGTCTGACTGTGTGAATGGAGAGTGAGCTACATTAGGAGCAAAGCACCCCTGGGGTGGAGTGTGACTCTTGTGAGCTGCTCTTACTCTGTTCCATCGTAAATCCTTCATTGTACAGTCTGATCCTGGCTCTCGACAACATAACCAGCGCTCAACTTGACCAGAACTCAGCGCAAGTTGTGCTACCCATGCAGACAGAAACATGCATGTATTGACATATTTACATGATTTTTTTATTTTTAGGTCAGACTCAAACCCACATTTCCACATGAGCAGCAAGGCTCAACATGTCTAGAACACCGTGGTACCACTGCTCCAAAGATGCTTGTTGGTTTTAAAATGGCACCAGCTCCTTGGCCTGTTCTTCTTTTGCTTTCTCTTTCTCCTCATTACTTCTTTAGTGTTCTCGTTTTATCTGCTGTGAAGTGCAGTACATGAATACCCATTGATTTCTGTCACTATGGTAAAGGAGTGGACGCAATGAGGGCAAACCTATTGCACTTCTCTCCTTTCTTCTCCATTGTGTGGCTTAATCTAACTGTGGTCTAATTACCTGTGTTAAAAAGCAGCCAGTATACAAGAATGAAGAAGCTTCATTTGCTCCACAAAGCCATTGTGTAAAAGCAGGCAGTTTTCTTTTAAATTCCCCACTTTACCCCCCTACCTTCAGTCTGAGTGTGTCATTGTTAAATGAGTATAAAGCGAGTATTAAATTATGGTACATTCGGCTGCATGCAAGCCCCTAAAGGTGGCCTGCAGGGTTTATATGCATCTTGTGAATATGCACGCTGTTTGGTAATGTATGCAAATGGGGTTGGAAAAGTATCTATAATTGGTGTAAACGGATGGCGATGCAGATCAAAGACAGTATGGGAGGTAACGTGGGGTTTGTGGGGTCTTGCTGCACAACTAAACTCTTACCAGCAGTGGTCCATTTTTTACTGCGCTGTCTGTACACCATTATGCTAACCACAGTAAATGTGGTCATATATGCTCAAACACTGAATCTGCAGTTTTTCTGCAGTTTATATTTGTTGGTTATGAAGAATAAACTGCTGAATTAGAAATTTATTAATTAAAGTGTATTAAGCAGAGCTAAGCTTACTGCATTTTAACTAAAAAGCATTATGAAATTAGGCACATTAAATAATTTCTAAACTCATGTCTTAGTTTGACAAACTAAACACATTGATACAAATACACTTACAATGGAAGTATGTGGGGCAATTGTAAATTATTTTATCTTGCGTGTTTCATAAATATACAAAAACACAAGGGGCAGAGGATTGTAGAATTTAACAAATGACAGAATTCTTCAAAATTGTGTTTTCTGTAACTGTATGCAACTCATAGCAAGAAAGATGATTATTTTTTAAATGTTAAATGTTTTCTAAAGTAAATACTCCTAACTTAGTCTTAGTATTTATACTTATTTAATAGGTATTTGTCAATTATGTAACATACCTTATGCCTATATACCTTATAGTCCCTCATACATGCCCTCTAGTTTCTCAATGAAATATACCTTTAAATGACTTCCTTCTCCTTCAGCTGCTTAATGACTGTAACCTAATTAATATTGTGCAAAGCCAGATGAAGAACTGAATGTGTAGACTGCTAAGCATAGAAGAAAGTAGATTTTTAAAGGGCCACTGCTCCATGGATCTCCAGCAGCTGTGTCTGTAGACAATTTTGGCTACATTTCACATCAGAACATTTTTTGTGGATTTTTTATATTTTGAGAAAAGATATTTTGCCTTACTAATCAAATTGATAGATTTGTGGCCTCTAGAGGAAGATCCGTCCCTCATCGATCCACTGAGGGGAAAAAATAACTTGACAAATGAAAAATAAAATCCTAACAAATAAATAAACCATCTGTGCAGCAGGTTCTCCAGTAAGGTTATGGTTTAAAGGGGAGACTGAATGGCAGCTACTTGGAGCTGTACAGGTCTTTCAATTAAATTGGAAGGCCGGCAAGGTCAGTATCTCTTTTCTTGGAAGGAGCACTGTCTTATTGAGACTGTTTCAGACTGAGTGAAAGTGAGAACAGATTGAGAAAATGAAAAGTGAGAAAAGACTGTCCTCATTGTTCAGCTGAAGTGAAAGTGAGAGTCTAGGGTAAAAATGAACTAAGGTGGAAGAATAATTTCTCCATCCCCAGTGTTCATCTGTTGACTGAAGGTATGAAAGGAAGTGGAGGAATGGAGGAAGGTTTAGGAGGGAGTGTAATTTCAGATGTAGTACTTGTGCCTTTGGGAAAACAAGTCTTTCCTAAGGAAGCCCTGCAGGTCCATAAATCACCTGGCCGTCTCTTGGCTCCAGGGAACTCTGTGGTGGCCCCTTGCTCGGCTTCTTCCCACACAAGAGCTCTCTCCTCATTTCTTTCCCAAGATTTGGGTATCTTTCTATGTGAAGTTCCTCTTTCTCAGTCAATGTCCTTTATCATCACCCTCACATACAATAATATATTTGTCAATGCCATCATTGGACAGATTATCTAATGTAATTTGATGGTTATTCTCAAAATGTCATGATATACCCTTGGACTATGTAATGTAGTAGTATTGTATATGAATATTATAGTAATGATTGTAATACATTTACAAGGAATCATCTTTGGTGGGCCTTTGTATAAGTCAGAGTTGCTGTTTCAGGCTGACCTTTCAAAGATAAGAGTCCTTAGCCTCTGTGCACATTATATCCTGGAAAGCTTTAGCTTATATATCTCAAAGCATTAGAAAATGTTGACATAGAAGTTTATTGGAAAGTGAATGTTATTGTAGCTGTGGCTGCCAGATGGTGGGAGGTATGGGAGTAAAAAAATAAGAGGGCTTGGTGATGTCAGCAACAAGATCAGTCTGTTCAGTGGTAAAGCAAGTTATTACTTTGATAAAATATCACACATATTCCTTGACAGCAAAATGCATGAATGAATCATGCACAATAAGATGAGAAACGTGTGCTGCAAAAGTATGCTACAAAATGGGGTCAGTGTTGATTTAATGTTGACTTAAGCGAGAGCCACAAACTAGTTGCTTTACTATTGTCATCTTTAACAATATACGATGTACGCAGTACATGTGCTCCAGACTCCCATTGGAGTTTCACTGATCATGTCTGAATATAGCGTTCTGTCCCTAATACCCTTGTGTCATTGATCAGTCCCACCATAATTGTTGCTTTCCAAGGTTATCGGACCCCTCTGCATCCCAAAGGACCACCGATAGGCCCTTGCCCACTCTCTGGAGGCTCATTGTGAAAGCAGCCCATAGATGAATATTTTCAGCAACCGCCTCCAGTGGGTTTCACAAAGCAACAGGTCCAGGGAGAGTAACTATGACTGTGGAGACTGTGTTTCTAAGCTTGAACGGGGTGACATCTCGACTTCCTCCTTCCATTCTTTTTCTTCTGTCTTCAGCATCGCTCACACATTTTGTTGTAGCTCCCCAATGCATTGAATCTCTGCATTTTTCATTCCCTAACATTAATGGTCTTGAACAGCATATTTAGATGCTATGATTTCTGGAAAAGATTTTATTTGGGTTCCTGCAGGCTTTCTGATATTGGTGGAAATGTAGGGTAAACATCATGCACTGATATTTTACTTCCTTCTGTCTGGTTCCTGCTGCTGTTTGAATATGTTGTATATAAACAGAAGAAACTGTGAACTGCTTGCAGGTTTTTATTAGGTGTCACTTTCTGAGTGAAAGATGGTTGTTTACAAGGTTATATCTGTACACCTTTTTACAGCAATTGAGATAAAAATGGTGTATGTTTTATGCTGTTGCTTATGCATAAAAGCAAATCTGAGGTAAAAACATATGTGCGTATACTATCTCAAAAAACAGATTTACAGTTTACCTAATTTACCTCAGTGCCCTTCATACATAACTTCTAGTTGCAATGCATTTTTTTAAACCCTGTCTGTCCTCAATGATGTGGCGGGATATTAATTGTGAATCTTGGGGCTGGGAGAAAGTCCCCAGTCTCATTTTAGCTGTACATGAGATTCTAGATGGGAATAAACTGGCGCTGAACAAGCAGAGTTTAGGTACTCTGAGGTCCTCATCTATACAAGTGAGAGTGGGTGTTATTTTAATATTGTAGAGCATTTGCTCTGTGAACAGCTTAAGAAATTAATTAAGCTAATGCTGGAAAATAAATGTTGTAGGCCAAAGTCAGCGGAAGGGCCTGTTCTTTGTGTTCCTGTTATAGGGGACGTTTATAGGTCTGGGTGGAGGGGAATATTGTTTTCATAAAAGGTCACTCAAAGCAAAGAGAGAAAAAATATGATTATAGATGGATGTATTTCTCCACCCCACAATCATGAGGGACCACTTATTACATATGTGACAGTCGATAACAGGACCTTTTTAGAAGGCATTCATTCAGTTATTGATCTTCTAAACAGTGTTTCAGTTTTAGACATAATTTGCTAGTTATTCCTTTTTAGATAATTTACTGGGGCCCAGTTCCAATATTTTATGTTACTATAGGCACCCTAGTGTTATAAAGCATGATTATGTTTATTGACAAAGTCTGGTCCACCTCATTCTGATCAAGCTCCACCCACTGTTTCTGTAGCTCAGTGAGTAGAGCATTGCAGTGACAGTGCAAGGGTCATTGGTTCAATTCCTTGTTAACATGCATTGTGATTAAATATATAGCTAAAGAATGTGCTGTAAGTCTGCTAAATGCGTAAATGTAAGTGTACACAAAATGACAGGAATCTGGCTGGCATGTAAAGACGTTAGCCTCAATCCACTTTATTAAGTGTTGTTTCTGGTATCTAAGTCAAGTTTCATGCTCTGTGAAGCTGAGTTGTTGTGTCAACAGAGAAGTGCGCCTCTTCCTGTCTCCTGGATAGAGAGTTGTTCTGGGCAAGGTACACAACTTAACCTTTTAATCTGCAGAAAATCGTGGTGCTGAGTCCATTTCAGGCCAATTTGGGGTTTGTGACCAGGGGCTAACAAGCTGCCTTGGCATCCTCTATGGCCTGTTGTGTGCATCTGCCAGGCAGGAAGTGGCACAGAGCACCAGGCCAGCTCAGAATAATTGACTCTGGACGTTTTTTCCCCACACTTGATAGATGACACTTCCACAAATAAAACAACCCTGTCTGAACCAACGGTCGTATTGAACATTCGAATGGTTAAAACATTTTACTGTTAAAACATTTCCATTTTTCAGGTGTGGTAGCAGTTTTCATAGTCTAAATAGTACACTTGGATGTAGGATGGTTTCCAGGCTGAACCTTTACAACCTTCACATCTTTATATTCGTATGACACTTACTGTGCAGGTACTTGACTTATGTAATCATTTATGTAATCGGTGCTCTAGCTGTGTTTCATCTTTATAGGAAGGTTGTCTTCATCTAAAATTAAAGAGGATTCAGAATCTTAAGGCAATGGAAAGTCTCTCTCACT
>JBAJNP010013964.1:0-11498 GCA_036877545.1 Yasuhikotakia modesta | reverse complement strand
TGTCAGAAAAGTGTGAACTTTACAACAGCCAACATCAGAACATTTTTCATCATTATATATCTAATAAATATTTTAAAAACATTGCAGAAAGAAAACGTTTAAATAACGTTCTCATTACCAAGCAAAAACAATAATGCAATAAAAAAACTGGACATTTACGTAACGTCTGTCATTTATGTAATGTCTGTAATGCTGTTATTTTATGGGAACACCAGTGAAACGAGGGGCACACGGGTGTTTAGGGGCTGCAGGTGGGGGGGGTCTACAGTTGTGTGTCTTTTACTAATTGAACTGATTGTTTTTCTGTGAAATGTTGCTGTTATTGTTAACCGGCTGTTGTTTAAAGACTGTTATGAGTTTAACCGTGTAGAAAACAACCAAATTATCCTTTAAGTTGATTTACAGGAGCATCTGCTGCACAGAACAACAAGACTCAACACAATGTAGATGAGTTTAAACCCATTTACTCTCAAACCAAACACCTGTGGACTGTAATGCTGTGAATTTGTCATGTTCCCTCATTTAAACTCCCATGTGGGGTTTCAGAGAGGCAACAAACAAATAAATAAATGTTCATGTGCCCAAAAAAGTCGCCTTGCCCTAAATTATCATCACCTGCTACCCACTAGTGTTAGAAAACAGCAAAAGATCATTTGCAGCTATGATCATTTAAGGCTGCTGGCTGATATAAAAACAAGACCTTTAATATTTCCTGTTACAAGTTTCAGCAGGAAGGAAAACTGTATTCATTAGATTTTTAATGGGGTGATCAGAGCTGAACATTAATATTTGTTAAGGAGTGACCGAAGGCTGCGTGTTAATGCCAGAGGGACGTATGAATGTCAACAAGCCCTGTTTACCTTCATTAATGGCTGCACTCAAATCACAGAAGAGCAGTTTCACCTCATCAGTGTGTTATTAAAATTATACACAAACATTAAACATTACAACCAAAACAGAGAAAGATGTAAGGAGAGATTTCTTTACCAAAGACACACAATAGACAAAGAGAGATAAACATGAAGACAGAGAGAGAGAGAGAGAGACAGAGAGAGAGAGAGAGAGAGAGAGACAGAGAGAGAGAGAGAGAGAGAGAGAGAGACAGAGAGAGAGAGAGAGAGCAAGTGGGTCATGTGGTCTACAGAGACTGTAGAAGTCAGTGATGTGGAACACAAACACACACTCATGCAGCAGTTACCTCAGGCTCATATCTCACTCGCATGTTTCTCCAACATTACTGCTTTGACAGAACGTTTAGAGAGCGTTTTGAGAACGTTCCTTGTTTGCTGGGTCTCCAGAACCTTTCAGCACCTAAATGAAAGAACAACATTTTATTAATGAGAACATTTGAGAATCATTCCTCCCTCATCTGACGTTCAACCTCACTGAAGAGAGAACAAAGCTTTCACCTCCAGATGTGTGTTCAGATATCATGTTTCATCAAGTTTTTTGGCTGTATGGTTCCATGAGAAGAAGAACCTTTAAGAACCACAGAACCATTCTGTTCTACAAAAAGTTCTTTATAGTGAAATGCTTTAGTTTTCTAATGCATCACTGCAAGTACATCTGAAACATCTTTCCACTAACAGCTTCTCAGCTGAAATGAAATAATTGTGAGAGATGCAGCTCTCATCATCTCCATGACCATTCAGGAACCCAATTAAAGTCATTTTGTCTGAGGAAACTGACACTCGGTCGACCTTCAATCCTCCCTCATTTCTTTAAAGGCACCGACTGCTGAAGGTCAGTGTGAGGAGGAGAGGGTGAAGTGTAAAGCAGGTACAGCTGTGCAGGCGGGGGGATTTGCATGCAGGGCTGTGAGGAATAAATGATTCATAACAAAGAAAATGATCTTCTTAAATATCCCATGGGATGCAGATGTGCTCTCAGATGCAGGTGTGAGGGCTTCACTTCATCACATTTAAGAGATTTAAGATGCATTCATATATTCATGAGGAAAAACACGACACAGACTTCACAAACCCATCACATCTCCACACTGGTACCACCTCCAACCTCCACACATGAAATTTCACAAACTCACCACGATGCTAATGCCTCAGTTCTGACTATTACTGCCTAATGTAAGTAAACCACAGCTAAAAACTACTTTTAAAGTCCCCATGAATTATTTATTTTAGATAATTCATCACACATCAATATTCTGTTTAAATTATGGGCCTCGTGACTTTAATCAAAACTAAAAATATACTTCCCTGCAGACCTTCTCTGATGACATCAGCATGGATGGGCGGAGCCAGAGCCATTCAAAAAGTTAAAAAAAGACCAAATTAGGTTAAAACTCATTTTGTACTACAGGGGTTAATCTCTGATTTTGTATTTAACCTATTTTGGCTTTTGATTTTGTATTAATTTTATGAATTGAAACATTTTTGCTCACTGTATGTCAGGAAATGCTTCATTTGTGTCAAGACATTTTAAACATCTTATGATTTCCTCAGATGGCTGCTGAAATAATTATGAAGTTTCAGTTTCTCTGCGCAGTGATTGTTTACTTTCTCCTGTGTTGTGAATAAGAATCTCATTCTCTGAGCAAGAAAATCTTCCTAAGAACAAAGTGGTTTGTTGCTGCACTGCAGTAATTTGTCATTGTGTCACCGTAGAGGCTCGTCCTGGTTCTGCTGGTTTTATTGTGTGTGATTTGTTTATGCAGAGAAGCATCTCAACACCTGAAACCTGAAACATCAGCTCAACATCTAGTGTGTCTTTAACTCTGTCCATCTGCCACCTCTTTTTTACCAAAACCTTTAGGTGTGAGGAGTCCGTCTCCCTCAGAGCAAAACAAACAAACCTTCTGACTGATCAACGTTCTGATCTTCAATTTTCCAGCTTCCTCAACCTTCCTGTTAATTTCAAAATCCTCAAAAATGTTATTTAAAAGTTCACAAACATCAAGTTTTTGGGAGTTGTATTAAAGTTATTGTGTAACACCAGCTACTGTAAACTCTCTCCTCACACACAAACTGAGATGCATTCATGAACAGAAATTATACAAAACCCATTTCAAAGCTCAAGTCTGAATCATTATTGTGTCCCGAAGCCCAGGAGTTGTGTCATTTATCTGAGTGTTTACTGCATGTCCCACTACACTCACAATAACACAGTAATGTTTGATAAACAACCTTCAGAAAACTTCAGAACTTACAATTGATCTTACAATTGATTCCAACAGTTTGTTATTATGAGGATAAGCAACACAATCCAATATATGAAAAACTTAGTTTTTAACTTTTGTGTCCATATTGCAGTACTGAATGAAAATTCATCTTTCAGGGTTTAAATGCATCTTTGAGCATCTTTGACAGACAGAAACCCAACAGACTGTTTGAAATTCCTGAGAAATCTGTAACCTCACGTCATTCACACAGTCTGTCACACGTCTGTATCTGCTGAAGGTCTCTGGACTCTGGAGCTAATGTTTGTTGGAGATGTTTCTCTGTAGTTCCTGTGTCTCCTAACTCTCTGCTCTCTTCTGCATATAAATCTCTGTCTCGAGATCTTTCTCAGAAGACATCACACCATCTCAAAATCTCCTGACTATCAAACTGGAGTTCTCTGACAGTTAACAGCCTGGTTTCAAAAGTTTGGGACTTTAGATTTTGTAACAGTGTGTCTGGAGAAAAGTCAGAACTCAGAAGTCGGTCCAAGTTCTGCTGACTCATGAGCGGCTCGCTCTCATTAAGACTGAACTGAACCGGTCTCGGGTTCTAAACAGATGAGAGAGCCGAGCTGTCACATCATTTATATACTTATAATGTCTAGAACATTATCTGAAGTTAATAATCTAATACACATGAAAATTATAACCCAGGGTTTTAAACACTGATAAATACATACACTTTTCAGCTGAATCACTAACCCAGGGGGAAAAACTAGCATTAACCCAGCTAACAAGTTAGGTTGTAAAAACGTTTCCCTATCATTTCCATCAACAAAATGTTATCTATCAAACTTTCCTATAACATTACTGCATAAGAACATGAAACATAAGACGTTTTGTGGGAACTTTATCAGCACATTTTAGAAAGAAGAGTTCTGAGAATGTTCACTGTTCTCAACACAACATTAACTCAGACTTTAATTTAATTTTTGCCTTAATTTCAATCAAATATTCTTGATTTTCTTGATCACATTAAAATCATTCTGGCATATATTGGGTGAGAGTCTGTAAAGACCAAAACAACAGACAAACTGAAACATTTCTCATATTCATTTACTTAATGTCCACTAACACTGACAACATTCAGGAACTCTAATAATAACAAATGAAGCACCTGCAGCCGCACAGACTCTCCAAACTTTCCATCCCTACAGTAATGAATCTGCCTCAGCAGAATCTGTCCTCAAATTCTGTTCAGCAGATTTATGAGGTGTGAGGGTCCGCGGGTCGCAGCTCATACAGCAGCAGTGCTCTCCTGTCTTTATGATGATTAATGACCTGCAGGGGAGGCTGGAATCGAAACCGGGCCGAACCCAAACCGCAGCCGCGAGGAATGCACCAACCTGTGAACACGGACAGCTTTCAGTGGCACACGTGCTGCAGTTCTGAAATCAGTTTAGTCCAAAACAAACTAAATTAGGATTTATTGACACTGAATTAAGGAGAATCGTCGCCATGCTTAATAAATCTACAACAAAACTGAGATACAGTATCACACCAGCCAATGATATCACAGCAGCCAATGATATCACAGCAGTCAACTGGTGTACTGGTGTATACTGTACTATACTGTACTATACTATACTGTACTATACTATAATGTAGCAGTATATATTATATACAGCTGCTTTACTGCCCTATAAGAGTATCAGTCAGAAGTATTCTATTTAAATACTCTGCCATACATTTTACAGCTACAGTCAACAGTTTTACACTGTATATTTATGCTCTCTCTCTTTATCTGTGTCTGATCTGGGATCAGTGAAGGAGCAGATAATTGGATACATTAGTCTTTCTCAGAGGCTGAACTGCTCTGAGCTACATCTTTTAATAACATCACCTCAACTTCCTGCTGAGAGCTTCTGATCAAATGAGTCAAACAAAAGTTTGTGGCATCATGGCAGTTTTGAACCCAAAATATGGGAAAAATTACCTCACAACATTCTGCCAACTACTAACAATCCAAGAATATCATTTTTAGATCATTTTTGTCAATGACATAATGTGGAGAAAAAGATCTACTATGGTTTTAGAGAACGTTACCCTGAACGTTCTGACAACATTTACTGTTAGCTTGTCTATCATCTGTTTGCTCCTAATAATATTGTTATAGGTAATTGTCTGAATAACTCTTAGTGGCGCTAAGATGGAAACTTCGGTTACGTCAGAACAAAACAATGACAACAAACTCTCAGTTTGTACACAGAGGAATGTTCCTGCTTTCATGAGTTTTGTGAAGGTTTTGGCTCTCGCTTCATCCAGCCATCTGCTCAATACTGCATGAGTCCATACAGCACATCACAGAACAGAACCTCTCTCAAACTCAGTGTGTGTGTTCCCAATCAGGTCCCATATCACACATCTACATTAAGAGAAGAGGGCTGACTAACAGCATTAAATGAGCCCTCAGCTGCAGGACACACTGCCTCAGTCAGTCAGAACACCCTGACACGTCACACTGCCTCAGTACCAGCAGTTACATCACACACACCCCCTAAAAATGTTCAGTCCACACCAGTGTCTTCCTCAGATGACCTTCATCACGTCACTGTTTAATGACACACATCTGAGAATAATGAAATTCATAAACTGGACAAAAAACGTGTAACTTTTTTGTAGTTAAAAAGTTTGTAATGAAAGAGCTCTTATGTTTGTATACAGTAAAGGAAGCTGTAAAAGTCACAAACAACAGCATCACGAGTCACGCTGTAGGACACGTTACAGAAACTCAAGAGTCAATAAGCATTTATCCTGCTGTGATCAGTCACACCATACAGCCAGTTTCACCTCACAGCATTATTCCCAACATCTGCTCACTGAGACGCCACAGTCTGATGTGGAAGAAACCAAAGGTGTGTTTCGTTTAACAATGACCCACACAAACAAACAAACAAACATCAGCTGAAATGTCTCAAATTCTGACCAGAGTTTCTGTCTGTCCAAAACAATTTCTAGATATCTTTTAAAATGTAGTGCCACCAACCTAACAACAACATTTCCTTTGTTTCCAGAGATCGCTGCGCTCATACTGAACTGCTTCCAGAACATTCTGTCCACTTAAAATTGCATAAAGACATTTTAAAAAATGTTGTTTGAATGTTATGGTGTTATTAAGTTCACATCAGTGAGTAATAAACAGTGGCTGATCTGTGACAGAAGAGGCTTTTTTGTAAAAGATCAATATTAACTGCAGCATCAGAGGTTAAAGAGTGATGTCACCGTCCGTTTCCGGTGTGCAGTCAGTCCGTCAGCTCTGTTTGTCCTGTGGCATCAGACACACAGGAGGCTGTTAGAGGACAGAACTGCTCTGTGTTTCCATTCTTTCATTTGGAAAGAACTGATCCTTTAATCTCCTCTCGTCTCACCCCGGCTTTCATTCCTGCCGGCTGCACGACTCCAGCACACCTTCAACCTGCCTGCAGTCTGAGGCAAGAATTAAAGTCTCAGACCTCATTTTACCACTTCAATATACACACACACATAAACACACACTCTCAAACACACACACTCAAACACACACACTCAAACACACACTCTCAAACACACACACTCTCAAACACACACACTCAAACACACACACTCAAACACACACTCTCAAACACACACACTCTCAAACACACACACTCAAACACACACACATAAACACACACACTCAAACACACACACTCAAACACACACACACAAACACACACACACAAACACACACACACAAACACACACAAACACACACAAACACACACACTCAAACACACACACACAAACACACACACTCTCAAACACACACAAACACACACACACGTTAAGGTCCCATAATCTGTAAATTTCTTGTTTAAACAGAAACACCTTCAAGCATATCAACTCTTTATAAATGATGTCATTTCCTCGTGACCTGCGTTAGCCTCAGGCCAGAGACATTTCCATCTGAAAAACTCTGACAGAGTTTCCATCTATCACAGGCTTGTTAAGTGGCCCACAGAACCGCTGAGGTGACGGTCTGGATCAGCACAAGCTCTGATGGACAGCAATTACTGTCCAGAACCAAACATTCGGTCTCATCTCAACCGTATCTACACACTGTGCTCAGCTCAGCCAGTTTATTAGCTCAATAAAAGCTGCAGAACATTTCTGAACCTGGACTGAATTCTGATTTGACCCGCTGGTGAAAGATTTCTGTTCTCATCACGAGTGACTGCAGCCGTCTTCACACTCATAACTTTAAAATAGTTTGTTAGTTAAGATTACTAATAACTTTTGCCTTGATTTTCAAACCTAGAGTTTCAAAATGAACAGACTTTACACATAAAAATCCATGTATAATGAATAATTACTGTAATTAGTGTTTTGTTTTACAATTATAAGTGTGTATCACCTGCATTTACATCTATTTAAATGAGAAGTAAATGAATTCCAGGCTCTCTGTGACGTTCAGAAATGTGTGATGGAGCTGTAGGTAAACACTCAAGGGTCACAGTTACTCCAGCTTTCACTCTGAAAACATCTCCTGCAGGTTCAGCTGTAACCTCTGCAAATGAAACGATTAAATTGCATAGCATTAAAATGAAAATGTGCACAGCCATAAAGTAAACGGCACATTTCTCTGAGAGCCAAACTGCTTTCTCTGCTCTAAAACTTAAGAAATCATTTTTAGAATCCATTTAAAGGCACATTTCTGTGAAAACAATAAGAATCAACATCACTGATTCATGGATAAACCGCAGAACTAAAGTACAGTAAGACTCTGTACAGTGTAACGGTACAGTAAGATGGTACAGTACTACAGACGTCAGAATCTGAGGTAATGGTCACAGCAGCATCTTTAAGTGAATGAGGGATAATTCATTTGACAGCTGCACAGACTCGACTGTCAAGAGAATCAATCACATGTGATGTAAGTGTCACAGGAGGCTGATCTGCAGTAACAGGAAACTGCAGGTTATAAATTCACCTGCTCTTGTATGATCACATCTGATCATAACACACGTGTGAGAAAAGATCTGCAGGGATGAAGGAGTTTGTGTCTCAGACCTGAAGACTCTTGATCAGGCTGAGATGCTGAGGTTCTGCTTGAACACCACTGAGCTTCTCTGAGCTTCTCAACAAAACCAGCTCTGGAAGAGTGTGTGAAACCGCAGGAGATGACAAAAGCTCATCTGCTCAGTAAACATCTAGCTGAGGGGAGTGGCTTTTCTGAGGATACATTAAACTCTACTGCCATCTGCTGACCGGGACAAGAGCTGAGTGTGAGGCTGAATGAAGATAAACGCTCTCAGGATCTAAATGTGACCAAAACATCTGTGACATTAATCAACAAAAGGTCAGATTGTCTCACTTCCTCTGAAGCACATCAGAATGTTCTACAGTCACGCTGGACAATTAACACACAAACACACATACACACACACATACACACACAAACACACACATACACACACATACACACACACACACACAAACACACACATACACACACAAACACACACAAACACACACAAACACACACATACACACACAAACACACACACACATACACACACATTACTGCTTTACTGACCCACATACTGACTGATGTTTGTTAAGGCCATTATAACTGTTGCCCAAAGTTTTGACTTCAGCATTACCACCCTAGCAACTGCTTAGCAACGCCTCATAACCACTCAGAACACTGTAACATTTGGAGGCAACATTTCCTGTGCAAACATCACACGTATTTTTTTCATAAAATGTACAAATGCAGCTTCCTTTACAAAGTGCTTTTATAGATTTCTGCCTTTGAGCATCAAACACTACGGAAATCAAAAAACATTATCTGTAAACTCACTTTAGAGCCAGAACACAGACAGGCCCAAACTGTCTCTGCACACACACTGCTGAATGCTTCATGTGTTTAGTGTGTGTGTGTGTGTGTGTGTGTGTGTGTAAGCAGTTAGCTGAGCACAGCAGAATCTCACTTGTCCACAAAGCTCACATCTGTCCATCAGTCTCTCTTTCTCAGCGTCAGGAGCACAATACAGCCTCTACAGCGTCATGTGACTTTATTACCCGGTAAAGCTCCTTACAACAGCTTCAGGTCTCAAATCTTTATCCTCAGAACTCTTATTGTTCTATATACTGCCTTTATTTACTGAAAGGTCACTGGACATGAGGCTAATCTACTGAAATGCCAAAGGCTATAAAACAAAAGTTCACCGGAAAACGAAAATTCTGCAATATTGTTTCAAACACCTCAAATATACGTATGTATTTATATATATTTAATGTGTGTTATGGAAAGATAAACACTCAAAGCTGCAGGCATGAAAACATGAGGATAAATCCTCAGGATTACCCTGGGTTAGTAAAACATACAAATGTAACTAGAAATGTTGTACATATGCAAATAAGAATGTAATTCATGTGTAAGATCTCAAAATCTGGTTAACATAGTTTAATTACTAACTTAGTAAGAAGAGTGTGAAACAAGATAATCCAGGAGTTTATTAAACCCGGGGTTATAAAACGACCCCAGGTTTATCAAGTGTGTGAAGCCATTAACAGCTTTAAACCTCTCCTGCAGTTGAACTGACGCATTAATCACAAACTCTATTAATGTTGCTGGTTTCCTCTCAGTGTAAAACAGACTGATGCTCAGGTTCCTCTCGGCCGTCCCAGAGAGAGAGAGTGGAGTGTGTGTGTTTTAAAGAGAGAACACAGCTCAGCTTCAGACACAACTCTAAAGAGGTAGAACTAATGCTGGGGAACAGTGTTGATTCCTGAGAGAGCACAAGCTTATACAATCACACAGGAAAATACAGTCACTTATCGCTCTTATTCAGCAGCAGAGACGCCCCACGGGAGACGAGACGAGACGCTCCCAGAATCCGGGAGCATGAAAAGTCTTCCATTGTCTGTACACAGAGAAACAGGTTACGCCATATAATGCAATTATTCAGATATAAACTGAAAAATCCAGAACTTTTGCCTCTTTACTGCCATCTCTGATTAAACTTGCAGATACTTGCAGAGATATTTTCTT
The DNA here is from genome assembly GCA_036877545.1 of Yasuhikotakia modesta. Classification (NCBI taxonomy): domain Eukaryota; kingdom Metazoa; phylum Chordata; class Actinopteri; order Cypriniformes; family Botiidae; genus Yasuhikotakia; species Yasuhikotakia modesta. The sequence goes on along the minus strand of JBAJNP010013964.1, from coordinate 1,305 downwards.
AATGTTAGTAAGTTGAAACTCTAAACTATTTCAAAGAAGAAGATATGAACACTGCAGCATCTACAGACACACAGACATCATTTAGTGGCTGAATTCCTGTTTACAGATGGACATTTCCTGCCCAAATCATACATTATTATTATTACTTTTAGTCTTGGAGAAACATGCAGTAATGAATCATTTAAAGTATGACCAGAAACATGTTTTAAAAAAAAGATTTTTGTTTTGTTGACCTGAAAAAAGCAACACTACACAAATAAACACCATCAGGACACAAACACTGGTGAAAACACAGAGTACATCTGCAGGACACTGAATATGACATTTCAAGAGAGGAAATTTCATTCCCTGACACTCTGACTGGATGAACTGAAGTGCTGTGATATAAAGACAAACAGAAACAATCTCACAGCAAAGCTCAACTCATGCCTGCAGAGACATGAGAGGAAACAGGACATTTATAACAAATATTTATAAAAAACTACCTAGCAACCATACAGAACACCCTAGCAACATAACAACACTTACTCATAGCTCCTGCACAGCATCACCCTGTAAAACATCACAACACTTTAACACTGTTATCTTTCATACAGGTAAACAACACACAACCTCTGTTGATAATAAAGTTTGGGTGATATTATCAATATAAAAGCTGAGATGTTGCTGAGATGTTCTGAGGTGATTATGAGACTGATTCACTCACGCAGTTCATCTCCACAGATCATCTAATCCAACACCAGACCCCAGTTACCAACACAACCACACCAGCTGTAAACACAGAAACACAGCCACACATTCCTAGAACACTCAAAATAATACATGTAACGTTCTTGATACTTAATGGAAATGCTAAGAAAACGTTCTTACAACCTAAAACGGGACGTCAAACATCTTTAAATCTCATGTAAATGACTGACACGAGCAGACAGTCGACCGGCAGCCTTCAGAAACAACAATCAAACACCTTCATTCAGTGTCTTCTGAAGAACCATTTATTGTTACTGCGTTATTGTGGGAAGGAAACTTTACACTATAAATAAAAACAACATTTTGTGTCTCAACAGCGTGAATACATCAGCATCAACTAAACTATTTAACAGGTGCTTTAATCCAAAATTACTTCCAATGAGGATAAACACAAACAAAATGACTATGAAAAGCCAACAACTGAATTAATTCAACGTTAAATCAAATCTTTTAGTCCAAATACTCCCACTACTGTTTATTTCCCTTTGGCTGCCAAGCCAAATAAACACAGTTAGCAAAGTTTTGTGTGTGTTACTGGTGTATTCATCCCTGTGT
>JBAJNP010013963.1:0-11498 GCA_036877545.1 Yasuhikotakia modesta | reverse complement strand
TCTCAGTGCCACACCTGCGCAGGTTCCAGTTTCAGACACCCGTCTCTGGCATAATGTTTCTTTTGGTCAAACATTACAAGAGTACAGGAGAACTTTGAGAGAGGAACAGACTCAAATTTAATAAATATATTATCTCAAATAACTCTTCACATTTAGTTGTGTTCCTCGTCAGAGACGTACAGCAGTTGTTTTGTGCAGCCTCTCAATTCTATTTAAAAGCACACAGGATATTTTTTCTAGCAGCTCCCTTTGTGTTCCACAGAAGAACGAGTAAAAGAGTTCCTATTCCTATTCCTGAACTGAACTATTTTTTACAAGAAAATATTTTTTCTGTGTCTCAAAAAATACTACAAATAAATCAGCGGTTGTTAGTGAAGCAGCAAAAGAGAGAAACACATCACTGATCCAGCGTTCGCTCACTCTGTCTCATCTGTTTCTCTTCTTAATTGTTAGTTGTATGCCATCCTTATGCGAGGTCTCCACCAATCGCAGCCTGGATAATCTGGACTGTCTGATGGCGGGTGAGATGGGCCTGCAGCACTGGGACACTGATGGAGGGTTCGGTCAGGCCAGCGCTACACTGGGACGAGGGTCCACCATCACTCAGGTCAGGGTCTAACATTCATGTCTTTTACTTGCTTATTAATGAGGTGGTCTTACACTTAGCAACCCCCAAGCAATCGCTCTGTTTGCCCTAGCAACAAGAGATTGCATAGCAACCCCTGACAACAGCCCACAACACTTTAGCATGTGAATGTGAGTTTTTCTCACGCAAGCATTGCTCATGTGTTCTTCAGAAAATGTCAGGTTGGGTATAAATCGTTCTACATCACAGAGAAGCTCTGAAGTGTGTCAGAGAGGTTTTGTGTTTGACCTCATGTTGCAGATTAAGAATGTTGTAAACATCTGTAAACTGGTATCAGGAAACATGGAGGTTTTAGTGGGAGGAGATACTTCACTGTTCTGTCTCTCGTTCTTTATCATGGAGATATCAGGAGTGAAACTAAGAGATTCTTCATTCTGCAGAGGAAAGAAAACTGTTTTCTTGAGGATTTTTCATGTTTTCTAAGGGATAATGTTGGTAAAGGTTCAAATCAAATGGATAAATTCACCTTAAAGGAAGACGATGTTTGACTGTACAATCTTCTGCCTCAGATGTTTTATTCGCAGCAGGTTGCTCTGAGACTGCAGGTTTTTCTCTGCAGGTCGTTCAGCTGTTCATGAGGATTTACTCCACAAGTTTCCTGTTAGGTTTTTATTATAATATGTTTTGTATATTATGTAAGATGTTGGGAGTCTGAAGCATCAGAACTTCTCTTCCTCTCAACAATGCCTCACTCCACCCTCAGACGGCAGCGTCATCTCACACCCTGTCAGGTGCGCTTGTGGACGGGCAGCAGGCGTCTGCCCCGCAGGTCTGGCGTGGGCCGTTTCAACCTGCATGTGTCCTTTCAGGTGGAGCAGAGTTACCTGAGCAGCACGGCTTACGGACAGGTGGACTCTCACGCCGTGGAGGCCTTAGACCTTCCCAAACCCACCTGCTTCCGCTCTCGAAGCCTCAGTTACCTGCGGGCCATCCAGGCCGGCTGCTCCCAGGATGACGACACCGGCTCCATGGACTCAGATGAAACTCCACCCACAACTGTGTCCATGAGCAGCTATAAGATCTCCAGCAGTGAGTACAGCCTGCAGCCACACCTTCACTGAGCTCACACACCAAACACACACTCTTACACACACCACTCATCAAACACACACTCTCACACACACCACACATCAAACACACACACACCACAAATTAAACACACACGGTTAGATTATATAAGGCACAACTGAATCATATTCACATTTATTTTCCTGTACCTCCGTTCACAGGTGTGTTTATCTCTGGACATGTGAGGCTGGTGCTTGTTTAGAGCTGTTTTATAAGAGTTTGTTAAGAGCTCTTGATAAGAGTTTGCAGTGTGGGTTCAAATGTAAGGAGAGTTAATGTTGTGTCGTGAAGACACCGTCTGACTGAGATCTGCAGGACTCCTGTTGTGTAGGTTAAGCTCATCTTTTTTAGGGCTTGTAAAACATTTTAACAACAGGCAAACACATTTTATTGAGTTTAAATACATATGAAACTGAAGCCTTGATTAAAGTCCATCTCCAGCAATATAATGACATCAGCGTATGCAAAGGTCTCTGATCCAAACTCCTCCCATAAAGAAGACATGATTCAGTGCATCTTACATCTCTCTGACACACAAAATCTGACCTACATTTTGACCGGTTGTGTGTTAAGATGAATCTCTGAGCTTAACAGCTGAAGTTCTCAGATGGAGCTCAGAGTTTCTCAGGCCATCATGAGTCTCTGGCAAAACTTCAGCTACAGATTAAACTTCATCTCGGCTGATTTCTAAAAGAATTAAAGACTTCAGACAGATTAGTTTGGTTTGACATGTGATGTGTCAGCAGCCAATAGGATTGATTGACTGTTTATGTTAGTGTTTATGATCAGGGATGAAATGGAGCAGAAAAACAGAAATATGAGTTTCATCATCATCATCATCATCATTTCATTCAGCACTCATCTGTACCTGTTTCAGATGATTCTTCTTTACTGTAACTCAGCACTGTGTTTTGTGTTGTATTGTAAGGAAGAATGTTCCAGACAAAGTAGTTTTAGTTTATTTATTATAACTTTATAGAGAAAAACAAGCAAGCGTAGCAGAATGAAACCAAGCAGATAAATAAGGTAACTAACAGGTAACATGACTAAATCTATTAACTGTACCCACCGAGGCAAAGGCGAGAACATTATCAGAGATTACAGACATATCATGTAATGTAGGATAGAAACATTCATCACGTTTGGTTGTGATATTACGTGATTATGGGTCATTATCTGTGATCGTCTCATGGAGACGCGTGTTCGCGTCACGTGACGCGCCGCCCGTTATGACGTAATGACGCACAAAGTACCGGATCCTAATTCGACGGCGTCGAGACGAAGCGCTTGACCCGTCGACCAATCAGCGGCCAGCGCGTGAACGCGTCGCGTGTTTTTCAGCGCTCCGGACGTGGATGCGGGAGTCTGATCTCACGCGTTTTCTCCGCGTGAAACGGCTCGTCTCACGGCTCGTCTCCGTACACGGGACTGAAGGTGCGTGTGCGCCCGATGCGTTACGTGTCCGCCGGAAGCGCGCGGCTGGACCCGCGCGGCGTCTCGAGACGCGTTTCGTCTCGCGTCGAGGGAAGTCATGACAAAGGCGTCTGATAATCGCCAGCGTCAGCGTCAGACAAACGTTCCCTCGACGTTTTAACGCTGGTTGGGTGATGCGTCGGCTGCTGTAGCTGGTTAGCGCTGGTTAGCGGTACTGATGCGTCAACATGACGTCCGACCCACCCGAACGCGCTCACCTGTGTCACGTCAACGCGACGCGGTCAGTGACGCTCACCTGTGTCACGTCAACGCGACGCGGTCAGTGACGCTCACCTGGCCTCAGGTCCATAACCGTGTGTGTTATAACGGAGGTGAACGGCTGCACACGTCGCGCATGACAGCAGAACCTGATCGCTAGTGTTCATACGAATGTTTGCGCAGGAAAGGCAACAGTGTGTAGATGAGGAAACGAGTGTTATGCTCGTACAAACGTAATCGTGCACATGACACGTTTGCGTAAGACTTTACAGATTAGATTGTCTGACTTGTTTTCAGATACTGACTGCAGTAGGCGAGTTGTTCCCTTCTCAGTGAGCACTGGCTGTGATTTAGAGAGATGTGCACTTCAGCTTAAGACGTGTCCTAATAAGGATTACACTGCTGAGTGTCTCAGTCTCTGCTGCTGAGTGTCTCAGTCTCTGCTGCTGAGTGTCTCAGTCTCTGCTGCTGAGTGTCTCAGTCTCTGCTGCTGAGTGTCTCAGTCTCTGCTGCTGAGTGCCGCTCAGTGTTTAGGGGTGTCTTTGCATTGGCATCGATTGTTTGGACCAGCAACAGTTATTGGTTTACTTCTGCATTGTTGTGACATCAGTGTGTTGAGGCTGAATTGGTGTTTTTGTGTGAACAGTTATTTTTACAGTGGCCCCAAATCATGGTGTCTGAACTACTCTCTCTCTCTAATGTAAACCACTCTGGTTCTGAAGACACCGCTGTGTGTTCTGCTCCAGGACCCCATCACTCCACATACCAGCCTGATGGTAAAACTGATCTTGCTAAAGTTCAGCCAGACTGTCATGTTTCCTGAGGAAGATGATGTAAATAATACAGAGCTGCTGTGAGATTACAGAGGTAACAGAGTTGTAAAATAAGGCTTGTTTAACGCGTGACAGAATGGTTTGGTCATTAAATTGTGTTCATAATATTCATGCAGGAGAATCAGGCTGCTGTGTGGCAGCTGTCTGTGTCCCAATCCAACAGAAACAACAGCAGCTGGTGATGCCAACAGTCTGTCAGAGCGAGAACAGATGTGTTCAATATTGTCTGTGAAGAGACTCTCTGTGTTGGTCTTGCTCTGGCACAGACGCGTCCACATAACAAACGTCAAACAGAGGATGTTTGTTTGGTGAACAGTTTTGACTTTAGAAAGGGCAAATATTAGCCTCGTTTGTTCAGTAACACAACTCACAGAACTATTGAACAAACCAGGCCAATGTTTGCACATCACAAAATCAGTTGAGAAACGTTAAGAAGTTTTTCTTTCTTCAGATGGTTTCAGTGTCATTTCTTTTAAACAAAGTTTGTTTTGTTTGCTGTAAACTTTGCTGTGCTGTTACTTTGGACTTACTTTTTTTTTTGTTTTATTTGTGTAAATGTTTCTGTTGTTTCTCATCTTCATCTTCTCATCTTCAGAGTCCTCGTGTGCAACTGTCTGTAAGAAGACTCCTCCCCCTGTCCCTCCACGCTCCGCCTCTAAACCCTTCATCGCCGTGACGCTCCAGAGCAGCACTGAATCCGCGCAGGACACTTACCTGGATAGCCAGGAACAGCGCAGCGAGGTCAACAGCCAATCAGGGCGCAGCAATTCTTCCGACAGCCTTGCCAGCTCTCGAACGGGCAGTTTAGTCAAGGGCACCAAGGGACCGTCCATCCTGCCCCCCATTCCTGCCCCGCGGGAGCCTGTACCTCTCCCCAGTGCCAGAGTCACCACCCCGCCTCCTGCGATTGCTCCGCCCCCTCCCGACCCGGATTCTAACAGTGACCCTGTGAGTCTCACGGTGGCACCTGAGAAACCGCGAGCTGAGCCCAGGAGAAAACTCTCCTCCATCGGTATCCAGGTGTGTGTGTGTGTCTGTGTCATGAGATTCATGACATGGTGAAATGTTATGATTTAAACTTTTGAGAGTTTTCTGCTAGTAATGAGGTGTGTGTGTGTCTCAGGTGGATTGTGTTCAACCCTTCCTGAAAGAGGAACAAACTCCCACCACCAGATTTCAGTCAATCGGGGTTCAGGTGGAGGACGGCAGGCCGTGAGTTTCCCCCTCCAGAAAATCAGAAATTGTGTGTGTGTGTGTGTGGTCCACACATGTAATAGCAGTAAAAGCGTATAAATCATCCAGAATGATGTTTTGAGAGTGTGTGAGTCTGCAGATGTTTTCAGCTGTATGGTGTTAAAAACACTTCAGTAATGATTCAGTTCAGACGGGCGGCGGATGAGGAGATTCTGTCCGGATCTCCCACTCAGTTTGTTCCTGGCTCTCCTCAGCCACGTCTATTTTCTGGCTCATTTAAATATCTCTGTGAAAGATGCTGTCTCCCACACATACTGTCTGTCTGTCTGTCTGTCCTCTGTGCTGTTTCTATCTGAGATACAGATTTATCCTTCACTCTGTTCAACTTTTGTTGAGAGAGACACAAATAAATTCTTCTTATTATTAAACATGGCATATATGTAATTATTAGCAAAGCATATTTGTTGTTATAGATGTATGTTCATTTTGAAATACTTTGAAAGATACAAATGTGTTTTATGTTTGTTAATATATTGTGTGTGTGTGTGTATAGACTCAGTCGCTTCACCAGCATGGCATCCAGACAGGAAACGGCAGAGACTGAAGCTCAAGACCAGTCTGATGGGAAACCTCCAGAGAACCAGTCTCTGGACTGTGGCGTGCACCACAAACCCCTGAGAGTGAATGTGATGTGCTCCGGTTCTGCCCCCCAGCAGGAGAAACTGGACCCGGCGCTGGACCCCTCCTCTCTGCCCCCTCCCGACCCCTCCCTACAGGCCGGCACAGGTAGTGTGAACGGAGCGGTGGAGCAGCCAGGGGGCGTGGCCTGCCTCAGGGACGGACGCTGGTTCCAGAAGCTTCTTCAGGCCGAGACGGAGCGCATGGAGGCCTGGTGTCAGCAGATGGACCAAGAGACCAAAGACAAGCAGCTGTCAGAAGAGGGTGAGTGGTTCTTGTGTTCCGATCTCAGAACCAACCTTCTACAGGACAATTAAAGCAAAGCATATCTCTAAAAGGTTCTTTCAATATCCTTCGGGTCAATGGTTCTTGTATTGCATCACTGTGAAGAATCTTATGTTTGTAAATGCAGATGAACGTTTTTATGAAAGGTCTTTTAATTCCTAAGAGCAGTGAAGAGTTTGATATGTGTCCGTAAGAGGAGCTGTATGTACAGAAATGCCCACAGGACTCCTGAATGAAAGATGATGACATTCATCTAAACTGCTCATTAATGACTCATTAACCCACTTTAATCACAAATGGCTAATTTTGGCTCCTCAGGTCTGTGATTAAAGTCACTGTTTGAAAGCAGCAGGAATGAAGCTGAAGATGAAGATAAATGTTGTACTGCTTCATTCCTCAGAACAGAGCTTCACTCTCTCTCTCTCTCTCTCTCTCTAGTGTTGGGGAGGGTCCGCAGTGCGGTGGGCAGTGCCCAGCTGCTCATGTCTCAGAAGTTTCAGCAGTTTCAGGGGCTGTGTGAACAGAATCTGGTGAGTTTGAATCTTCTGGTAACATCACTGCAGCCCTACAGCTGAAACGCAGTTTAACAGAATAAACTGTGAATGGAGAAGAAAACAGCAGAATGTTCATACAGTAGAGCTGCCCTCTGGTGGCGCTTTGTCTAATGACGGTCTGATATAGAGTTTAAATGCTGGTGTTTATTAAAGCTGTAAGTCACTGTGTTCATGTCCTGCTGTCATGGTTTGTAGTTGTTTGAAAATGAGCAGAAAATGTCCCCAGTTAAAGAGTTAAATGTTCGCATTCCTGTAGAAATAACCTGTGATCTGGTGTTGCTAGCGCTGGAGTTATGTGGTGTTTATTTTGTGTGTAAGGATACAAACGCTCAGCCTCGGCCCACAGCGCAGGATCTGGCTGGGTTCTGGGACCTTCTCCAGCTGTCCATAGAAGACATCAGCATGAAGTTTGAGGAACTTCACCTCCTCAGGTCCAACGACTGGAAGATTTCTGAGGTCCAGGACAAAAAGGTCCAAATGACAAACATGTCTAACATCCACCGTTTTGTGTTTAGATGTTCTGCTGTGGTGCCACTAACTCTTTACTATAAATATAACACATTATTAAGTCCTGAGATCTGTCAGATGTGAGAGATTAACAGTTGTAAGGAGTATCTGAGGAGCTGATGGTCCTGTCTTTATCCTCAGGAGGAGAGGAAAGCGGCTTCTGCACAAACACCAAAGAAGACGGTGAAGATGAAGAGCGGCGGCGGGAAGGAGAAAAGCAGTGACTCACTGGCTGACAAACAGCGGCAGGAAGCCAGAAAGCGTCTGATGGCGGCGAAGCGAGCGGCGTCGGAGCGGCAGAACTCCGCTACAGAGAGCGCAGAGAGCATCGAGATTTACGTCCCGGAGGCTCAGACGCGACTATAAAACATCACAAATGAGAAACTCACACCTGTACAGCTCTGAGGAAACACACTTTCTCTGGGACACCCCTCCGGCGTACTGCGGGAAATCTAAAGGTGTGGATTGCAGTAAATCACGGAAAACTACAAGCAAAAATATTTTAAAAATAGCGAAAAACAAATTTGAACACTACGGCGTGATCGCTGCCACAGAAGAACCTCCTGACCTTTGTTTCTATGGTTACCCTTGATAAAATATAAATGTTATTAAAGTTAATTATCTCATGGAATATATCAAGATTTTGTAAGTTGTGCTAATATCTGATGAAAAGACCCTTTACACGCGTCACATGACCCCTGATGACATCATGGTTTGAGCTCGTGTTCAGCATGCTCTCAGGATCTGCACACATGCACTCGTCCTTCATCCGCTCAGTCTTCCTCACACACCTTCATTTCCCTCCGTTTGTCTGTGGTGTGCAGCATGTTCAGTGGTTTATAGCTCCTGCAGATGTTATGATGGTACCACAGATACTTGAGATGGACTGTGACATCATCTGTAGCAGATCTCAGACAGAACAACACAAACACTCTCTCACTCACTCACTCTCACTCACTCCACTTGTGTTTCTCACTTGTTCTTTATTTGTCTTTGATGTCACTGTTTACCTCAGTAAATGTTGTAGAGAAACACTCTTCAGTATAGTTTGATGCAGAAAACACAGCTTGGCCCGTTTTGTAAACAACCGCACAGAACCTGTTGGTCACTATCCATGTTAATTTGTGTCTCTTCAGTTTTGTAGGATTAAAATATTCCTCAGCTGTTTTTATGATGAATGTTTTAGAAATTCAGCAATGATAATTGTCCAAATTGGGCCAACAATCTAATGTTTATAATATTATTAATGTTATTATATTAGTTTTAAGTTTCTTTTGTTGTTTGCAGTCCAGTCATTCCATGTGTACTCTGGTAAATTCTGATGTTTGTGTCGCTGGGTTTCCAGTCGGTTCAGATGATGGCAGTTAATTCGTCTGTGTGACCAATCAGAGCCGTCTCTTGTGATAGAGGGTTTTTCCTGCAAATATTAAAAACTTTAATTACCCAGAACTTGTTGGTTTGAAGAACTTTCAGACAGATCTGTTTGTAAACCGGTTATTGTGTATAATTGCAGTAATGTTACAGTCAGTTTTAGGTTCACACTTTTACACTCATTCTAACACGTTACACTGTTTCTTTACATGTGTCACTTATGATATTATGATATCATTGTGAATTGAAGGGCTTTGTGGTTCACACCAAACAATTCTCTGAACTCTAAGTCTGAAATGATGTTTTGAAGACATCTGGACAGTTTGTCAGAAAACCTGCTTTTGATGAGATGAACAGCAGCAGAGAATGTTTTGAGTTGATTATAAAGCTGTAGTGCTGCCATGAGATCAATGAATAATTCAGAGGTGATGTTTGTATTGCAGAAGTCACACTACAATAACCTTCACTGTGATTAATAACCTGCAGTCCAGCTGATGTTCTACAGGAACCACAGCTCAAAGTTCAGTAGATGTAATAACTAGATCATTAATCATCACAGGTCTAACCAACCTGCTAGTGTGTGTGAGGCAATAATACATGCAACTAACAATAAGTGACAGTGTCAACATTACCAGAAAAGTCTTTTAGAATCAAACTATGAAATTGTGACAATTAATTCCTAATTGTGACAAAATTGTGTTTAAAAGTGAACATTAAAAAATGGAAATTTCATCATTTATTCACCCTCAGGTCATTTCAAATCTGTGTGACCTTCTGAGGAACAAAAAGATGTTTTCAGGTTTATGTTTGAAACCATTGACCTCCATTGTATTGACACAAACCACTGAGGCTCAAAAATACCTTCTTTTGAAGGCAAGTAAATGACGAAACATTTTCATTTTTGGTTGAATAGTTTCTTTATTAGACGTGTTGAACATTTCCCTAAATGTTCTTGCTATTATTCGAGGTTGTGTTTTGTCAGTTTTGTGTAGCTGTAGAAAGACCAGAGAAGATTCTGTCTGGTGTAGATAAAGACATTTACCTGAGAACAGCTGAAAGATTAGTGTGGACCAATCACAGTGCAGAATGACTATAACTTTAACACATTTGACTCAGCAATAATGTTTTTTTGTTTCTTACAATCGTCATGTGAAGATTCATGTTCCACATGTTTGTTGCTGTAAATCATGTTTGTACATCTCAGTTTGTCTGAGGCGTGTTTTCTGTCTGCTGACATGACGTGTTTTTTAATGAACACTAAAACTCAGCACAAGTTTCTGAATTCTGCATGTCAGCAGCGTCTCTGAAATCCTGTGAAAAACTGCGTCTGTGCTTCACTGTCACTCACCTGGAGAGGAGCAGAAGTAAATAGGGCTACACTGAACTGACAGACGTCTGATGTCTCTGCAAGATGTCAACAGACTCTTAACTGCCTTTACATTCATTTCGTTCTCCGTCCGTTTACAGGCGACATCTCTGTGTGTGGCTTTGTGTTATGTGCGGTTTACATCATCTGCTGTAACTAACCAATGATGTTTTCCAGCTGGATGCAGGGGGCGGGAACAGATGACATCATCATCTGTGATAATCCTTCAGGTGGTTTCTGGCATCACTGGTGTTAAAGAATGAAATGACAGCATTTCCTGCCTCAGGTCAGTTTTAATGTGGCTCCTCTGTGCAGCAGAGCCGCGGTGAGACCTGAGAGTAAGTGAAGGTTTGGAGCGAAGCTGCTGTCATGCTGCTGTGAGGGTTTCCAGGGTCCACATCTGTCTATGAGCTGCAGTGATTAAAACACATGGAATCTAATTCATGAATGAAATTCAATATTTATTAAGACCCAAATGTCATCAGAGCCAGATAGATTTGCTATAGATATTGTTCATGGTTATTATTTTTAAAAACTCAGTTTTAAAGTAAAATAGATACAATGTTACTCTGTAGACTGTAGGATTGTTGTGGGAATTTCTTTTACAACCAAAATAAAGATTTATTTAACAACAGACGGGTGGATATTTGTGTGTGAGTGAAAATGCACAAATTCATTCTTATGTTGTTTCTCTGCTGTAGTTGTGCGGAGGCATTGAGGTGGTGTGTTGATGTTGGCTGGGCGGGACAGGAAACCACGAGTCTCTTATCTAACCAACATCACACTTTTGTTTGGAGTTTGTCTGCTGATACAATGAGTCCATGTTACTGAGTCAGAACAAGAACACAGATTTGTGCCGTTTAAAGACCTGGAAAATATCTGCAGTGTGATTTAATGTCAGAGTGAGAAACAAAAAGGAGAGCAGAAATCACACACAGGTCTAGGGAATAAAACATTTATTTTAAATCTTGCTTATTTAAGGGACGTTTTATGACTAAATAGTGTTAAACTGAACTCTGAGAAACTTATTTTGAAATGTACAAACCATTCTCAACATTTAAAATCAGGAAATTATGCAGCTAAATATATTTATCTTGTTTTCTTCATTTCCTATAACATCAGTGTTTAGAAACTTCAGAAATGTGCAGAATCCAAAATACCTTCTTCAGTCTTTAATAACTTACAGGGCTGGTTTAACTGGAGAGACAAAGAAAAATAGGTTAACACTAATGACGCTTGTTTCAGTAACCCTCACCAATAAACCTTATTTTAGTCTAATTCTAGGGGAATCTAAGTCTAAATCT
>JBAJNP010013962.1:0-11499 GCA_036877545.1 Yasuhikotakia modesta | reverse complement strand
AACAACAACCAAGATGTGATTTTACAAGTACATGATCACAACTAAACGCCACTGCAAGTACTAAACTTGTGCCTTTGTTTATACCCACTTATAACCGGGTGGTTTACTACGGCAGAAACATTCACTGCAGCACCAGAGGATGAAACGACACGTTATCGTGGATCTTCTAGCAGTAACTTCACAAGATAAACGTGAGAGATGAAGATAAAGTGACTTACAGGTGAGCGGCGTCACACGTTTAAACTGTCAGATTAAGTGGCTGAACTTCCGCCTGCGTGACGTCACGTGAGGTTTTTCTGCGCCGCTGCTCCGCTGACAGTGACGCTCGTCACGCCGCCTAGTGGCGCGGATGCTGTCATGCTATTAAACTCTTGCAAAATAACATCAACTGCTTAATATTGTTTAAAGTGTTTTTTATTTAGACTTTGAACAAACCCAGTAAACTCTGCGTTGCTTTTTACACTGTAAACATTAAACAAAAACACAATAAAATACCACATAAATACATAAAACACACTACAGCTCTCCTGCCGTACATCACATTATACAGTCATGTGTAACGCTGTGTGTTAAATGACCATCAGTAAAACTACTGCATAAAAAAGTACAAAAATAAAGTTTTCTGCCTAACAAACAACAGCAGTGTCACTGAAAACAGTCAAATAAAAGCCCATCTGATGGATTCATGAGTTAAAGGTTTGGTGTTTTTGCATCGGTTGGTTGGACAGCAGCATGGCTCTGTTTTTTAAATGTTCTTTTAATGCCACCATGTTTGACTTTAAAACCTCGTGCGGTTTCTGCCTCCTCTTCTTCTTCTGTGGTGATTGAGGAAGAGAGATCTTTCTGCCCTGAGGTATAAACGTGTCTCTCCACTGATTGTGAACCTTTTGTTTGGCAGAGATCTTGTCTCGGGGGTCCTGACTCACACTGGACAGTGTTACAGTAACCGGGGCTGAAAACCGACGGCCGTGAGACACACATTGGTTTGACCTGTTCGACCCGTACAGTGTGAATCTCAGTTTTATGGGCTCTTTTGTTGTTTTGATTTTTTCATTGATCTCTGCTGAATTTTTGGACCTCTGGTGCGGTGCTGAATAAGGCGACACCTTCTCTCTCACTTTTTCCTTCCTGCTCTGTAAACGTCTGTCTGTGTCAGTCTGTAAAGGAGGTGTTTGTCTTTTTTGCTTGTGTTGGACTGTGTTTTTTACACCTCCATTGCCAGGGCGACTGACTGAAACAGCGGTTTTGGGGCGGCCATCACTTTTATTTTGTGGGCAGTTTTTTTTAAACACAATATCTGGAGCGAAAAGCACAGGATCTTCAGCACCAATCAGAGCACAGCCGGACTTCAGTTTATGTTTAATAGATGCAGATTTATGCGCTTTGTTGTGTTGCGTGTAAAGATGATGTCTGGTTACACTGGTTATATTTGAAACTTTATCTTTTGTTGTTTCAGTTCTGGAAATCTCCTGTTTATCAGAACTCTGGATCTCAGCTGTTTTTTCTGGCACTGGTTGTAACAGACTGTCATCCTTGATTTCTTTATCTGCATTGTGTTCTGCAGCTGAACCGGTAAATGACTCCAGAAGCTCTGGTTCCAACGACGGTGGGCTTCCATTCTGCTCCAGTTCCTCTAATTTAGTGGTTCCGTCCAGAACATCCATTTCATTTCCTGCAGGAGAACATGGTTTTATTTTTAGGTCAGGTGATGGTGATGTGATGCTGCTGCTGCCATGACAACAAATCTGTGCTTCATCTTTGGAGCTCTGCTCAACGACTTCATTCAAGTGTGTGACAAGCTGCTGGAGCGAAGCGTCTGATTGGCTAGATTCAGCTTCAATCTCACATTCTGGCTCCTTTTCAAACTGGTAGAAAAATTTGAGAGCATCTTCGGGCGACAGCACGGTTATACCTATCATAAAATCATCGCTTTCATCATCAGAAATGTCTGCTGAATGCGGCGCGTCTGTGGAGTTATGCAGGGCCTCATCTTTTCCTGAATTCTCATCAGAAGAAATTATTTCTTTTTGCACTATATCTGTGGAGTTAGTGAGCTCCTTCTTAGAGCCTGAATTCTCATCATCAGAAATATCTTTCATCTGAATTTTGTTTGTGGGGGGATTTTGAGTCTCAGTGGAGAATAACTCTTTTAAATGTTTTACGCTGTCTGAAACAGAACTGGCAGATTGCAAAGGTTTTTCTCTGTGGCACATAGGAAGTGAGTCTGACACATGCAAACTATCACATAGCTGCTCAACATTTACTTCTTTGTTTTTTATGTGTTTGTGGATAAACGTGTCTGTTGTGCTGTTGTCTCTGAGTTCCTCTGAAGACGCGTCTGCTGAAGATGAATGATCTGTGGCTGTTGTGTTGACATGACTGTGATTTTCCAAGATGTCACTTTGATTCCTGGATGTTTTTTGTTGGCTGTGGGAATGAGATGAAAATGTTATTCCAGGAGTTTCTGCATCTGAATGCCCTTCGTGTTGTGTGAATGTTTCCTCTCTCACATTTCCTGCACAGGGTGTAAAAACCTCTTTGGGATTTTCAGAGTCTATCTTCACACTTTTCTCATCTGCATTAATAGTCGTGACCTCAGACACCTGAAGGGAATTCACACCTGAGTTCTCAGCAGGGACACAAATGTTTTCTGACGGCCTCTTGGACAGAATCATGTGATCTGTTAGTGGTTCTGCAAGTTTTTCCATGTCTGCTGGCTGGCCATTGATGTTTATCCATGAAGATCTGAACTGCTGGGGCGATGACCGCATCTCATCGCTGACCATGATGCAATTTGTCACTTTCTGTAAGTTTTCAGGTGTGATGCTTTTAAAAACCACAGAACTGTCAGTTTTTAGACTTTCCACAGCTGAGTACCGCATCACTATATGTACAACGTTCATCTGCTCCGCAAACTTCTCCTCACTCCCATTCCAGTACAGATCCAAGATTTGACTATAAACGCTCTCAGGTTTCTCTGTATATCTGTCCGGTGTGTCTGACGTCTCCAAATACGTGACTAGATTTCTCAGGTCCTGCAGTGTGTGTTCAAGCATCGGCGCATCAGACAACTTAAACACAGCATCACTTGAATCACAGTTTTTATGCAGCCCATCATTTGGTCCCGCCACTGGACCAGCAGAGCAAACATCTGTACAGAGAGTCACGCAACCTGTGATGTTGTCCACAGTTTCGTTTGCACTGCTGATATTCACGTTCTCCTCCACCGCTGGCGAGGAGACGTCAGTCGACTTATCGTGCGCCTCCCCACAGAGATTTTTTGATTCACACACGTTGGTTAGAGAAAAAACTGGTGGGCTGTCAGCGATCGGTGGGCTGACATCAGCCGTCAGTTCTGTGTTTGAGGTCTGTTGGGAAATGGGCGGGACGATCGCTACGGCTCTGTTCACTTGCTGAAAAGCTTTCTGCAGAGCACACACAGCTTCAAGACAATCTGCTGGGTCACTGCTGTATGTAACCTCACTTTGACCCGATCCATTGCATCTCTTCTCAGTGCTGTTCCGTACCTGATGGGCTGGTGGGACAGATTGTGATGCTGCCCAATGATCATCTGCAGACACATTTGGGCTTTTGGTGTAGAACTTGTTCCAATATTCTCTCTGAGTTTCATCAGACCTCATGCGTTTGCCAGAGGGTTCAACATTAGACTGAAAATTTCGCTCTGGAAAAACTCGCTTCGACTGCCAGTTACAGTCCCTCCTGTTCGTCCTGTGGACTTGTGACGCTTGTGGATTTTCACATGGTCTCATTTCTGCTTGTCTCTGTTGAAATGGATTAAAAGCTGGTGAATTATTCTCCTCTGGTCCAGCAGGTGGCGCCACACCAGAGCCACGGGTCGAGTAATGAACTGTCCTCCTGCCCTGAACTTGATAGCTTTTTCCAAGTCTCTGAGTTGCGTTTTGGGCCTGGAGGTTGGATTGTGAGGGACGTTCCTGCATCTGCTGATGTCTGGCGTGTTGATGAAGCTGATGATGAAGGTTAGCTGGTCCCACAGATTGAGGTTGCTGCTGTTTCCCGCCGCTGTCAGAGATGTGGGAACCCCAGCCGTTGGTGTTATCATTAGCTACAGCCCTGGATCTTTCCTCGTCTGCATGCTGAGCCCAATATATCAGAGCCTGCTTAGCGCGCAGACCAACGTTCCTGTAATTCTGCTGGGGGAAAACGTTTGGACACGGCTGCATGTTGGGCTGGAGGAACCGTCCTGCACTGTTGAAGGAGTTGTGATGTTGCTGGTGACCTCGGAATGAAGGCTGGAGAACAGTCTGGTTTGTCTGTCCATCATATCGACAAGAACTTAAGTGTGCAGCCTGAGGTGAGCTGGTCCTGACTTCCTGTTGTCCGGTTGAGTGTCTGGGGGGCATTTGGGTGTGGAACTGTGGCTGGTGGGCTTTGGGTCTGTAACCGCCAGTGTCCGGGTACGGTGGGGGTGGTTTTTGGTACATGGGCCTCTGATTTGGACTCCAGTATCCTTGCATGATGCAAAGCTCACGGTGGCTCTTCAGCTGAGTTAGTAAATTAGCGCCTGAAACAAAAGTTCAAACTAATCAGGTCAAATAATAATAAGTGATAATAATAAGTGATGTATTCATCTGCACACAGTTCACACTCACATCTCAATGGTCCTCAGATCTGTCTGTGCATTTACAATCCCAAAACTTACAACGCAAATATTTAAAGCAATAAACCATTATAACAAAGCTGCAAACAAATATATATTTCTAATATACATAACATTATAAAATAACACGATATTCCTCAAATACAATAAAAATAGGAACGCAAAACTTCTGCAGAGCGAGGTATCATAACCTGAGAGACTTGCAGGGAAAAAGTCACAACATTATTTCCTTTTCACAAATGTCATTAAAACTCGTGATATTCTCCCTTTCACTCCATTTTTCTGTGTTGCATTTCTGTGTGAAATTCCTGCGATGCACTAATAAACAGGTTACATGATGGTTTTAAATAACAGAGAACAGTGTCGCACACAAACTTCTGAGCCTCTAGTTAAAGTTACACGGTTCAATACTTACAATTTAAAGCGCATTTCCAAAACGTCCTCTGGGTCTCCAAACTTTTCCAGGCTGCGCTTCAAAACGAGATATTCCAGACGACAATCCTTAACGTTACTTCAATGTTGCATCTCTAACCTACAACTATTGCAACAGAGAGTTCATGCGGTGCGTTTATATGCGCGTGCACCCGAGCGCGTGAACGTGCGCAGGAGGCGCTTCTGCGCTCGGACGCATAGAGACGCAGCAGTGACTCTCATGTAGTTTTGTTATTATTACACGTGCATTTATGTCCCGTGCAGTTTTGAGATCGATAACCCTGCATTTAATATTTGCATGTTAGGATATCATTTCTAAAATCTTTAGTTTGCAACTTTCTTACCATAGTTTTAAAGTGTCCCCAAAATGACACCACGAAGCTGCCCTGGGGGGTGTTGCGTTCCTCACTCTCAGTCCTTTGAAGTGTGAGTGAGGGGCAATTCAGCCAGATGCCCATCTGGGGTAAAAGGTGCTCAGATGTGTAAATGCCTCACAGATCCTCATGATCACAGACAGGCCATCACAACACACTGCCTCCCTCATTATAACATTTAATCTGCAGTCTGTCACTTTGTCTCCGTCCTTCTCTTCTGAACTTTGAGAAACTAACTGAACTTTGCAGAAAGTTTATGTGATTTGCTGATTTGTCTACATGTGCCGTAAAACACTTTCAGTTCATATCAAAAGTGATGCAAATGACTTTCAGAAGATTCTGTGGATATGGAAAGTGACACTGACTTTTAGTTAATGATTTTAAAAATATAAGAGCTACGGTTCCTCCACCAATACAGTCCAATGCTATGGATGAAAACCTGAAGTTTTGAGAAGAAACATGAGACACAAACAGTGTTGCTGGTCTTTCATTTTTATTTCCTGTGTTATTCAGAGCTAGAATTTAGTTTGGTCATAAAATGTCAGTAACGGGACACTGATCTGACTGATCCAGGAACAGCGTTTGAAACATGTGGTCGTAGAAGCTGGGATGATAGCGGCACGCTCTCTCACAGTCCGGGCTAAAGTTCACCTCCAGAATTTGTGGCTGCATCACACGCTCCCCTAAGAAACCAAAACAATGAAACACAGACAGATGTTACAGACAGACGTTACAGACAGATGTTACATTATCATTGAGTCACATAATGGTGGCGCTTCATGGACTGTTTGGTCTGTAGAAACTTTGATAAGAGCATGTTTATGGAAACCCAAGGTTTTATGGGATGTTGTCATTAAGCAGTTTGTTTTGTCACTGATTCAGAGAATCAGTGGGTTGGACTCTAATTGCTGTGGGGACTCTAACACCCCCAACTGGGGCTGGGAGCCAAAGATAAAGAGAAGACAGACGAAAGAAAATAAACATTGTGCAGAAACAAGAAAAGCAAACAGTTTGTGTTTCAGGTCAGAAAAGGAAAAGCACATATTTTCTGCCGCACAAATGTCCGAAACACCCACATAATTTAACATAATTTAACAACAGCTCTAAAACATGGCCGGGATTAAACCGCACACAGACGTACCATCTGCTGTCCGTTCCCATTTCAGCATCAGGTCAATGGCGTAAATAGCTCTGGAGGATGGATACGCACAGATGCCGTACGGCGCCGGGCGACACGTGGCGGCCCGGAAGAGCTCGGAGAAAGCTTTAAAGATGTTCACCTGCGACACACAACGTTAGAATGTGTGTTTAATACAACACTGACTATAACACACAAATACTACATATTTAAAGTTATGTTGTGGAATTTGTTGGTGGGAAAGATCACGATTAATTTTAACATTTTAACATTATGAGGCCCTGCATTGTAACTAAATGTTAACTTTCAAGGGTATGTTAATAATGTTACATATATTGTTAATATCGCACCAATGAATGATATATACATACATGTGGAGAAAACACATTAATAAAAAAAATACACTGAAAATTCAGTGTCAGTGGGATGTAAAACAGTCACCAGGAGGAATGACGCCGTACCTCGACTTGTTTCCATGGATACTGCGGATACTGACTCTCAAACATGGGAATGAATTCATCATAGTGAATCTGACGGGATAAAGAAACAGATTTATTTATTATTGGAGGAATTATATGATTAATAAAACACATTAACATTACATCCGCTCACATCTTATACATTAATGAGGTCTAGGAGTTGTGCAGAGATTTACGAGTACAAAGGGAGAGAAGCTTTTGCAATATTAAAACTACTGAGGTATGGCAAGGGTTTGAATGTCACCAGTGAAGATTTGTTACCACTTATTCTGTAGGGCCAGTATCATAAATTTAATAGTGAGGGACTGTCCACCAATAAATTCATCTCGTATTCTTTTCTTCAAAAGTCTTATATTTTAAACACTTGAGGATGCAGACTGATCACAACACACAGAACCGAGACGCTGCGGGTTCAGGTCTGGAAATCAGGAATCGTTTTCTTACCTGTTTGAGCTGCACATCTGTGGTGTAATTCATCACTGTGAAATGTTTCTGATAGTCGTCAAAATGATTCAGAGAGAACGATCTGAGGAGAGACGGGATCAATATACAGCTCCAGTTTTTGTGTGTGTGTGTTTGTTTGTGAGTGTGTGTGTTTATGTTTGTAGTTACTTGTTAGCAAAGCGCAGCCAGAAGACGTTGTACGCATGAAGCTGAAGAGGTTCCACAGATCTGAGCAGCAACATGTAACGTATGTCAAACTTCACCAAGCCCACCTCCTCTCTGTAAAACAGCACAGGCTCCTCCACATACTTACTGACCACCTGAGACACACACACGCATGCACGCACACACACACACAAACAAACATAAACACACACATACAAACACATACACAAACAAACAAACATAAACACACACACGCACACACAGACACACATGCAGACACAAACAAACACACATACACACACACACACACACACACAGAATCTAGTATTTAGAGGTCTGGTGACCCACAGGTCATAGTCAGACATCCTCGAATCTCTGAGTTATCTGAGTCTGATCTGGGCCTTTTACTTTATTGCCCGTCACCCACACATCTCTTACTGGAGAACCTGTTACTAAACGCTGTTCTGGGCCGCAGTAATATGAGATGGCTTTGGGAAAAAGACCAGATGCACAGAAATATAAGAAGGCCTCTGTAGGACAAACGCTCAGTAACACATGTGATGACTGAAGTAGGTGAAAAGTGTCTTAACTTACAGACCAGCCGTGAGAACGATCTATGTAACGTACCGTCAAACAGTCGTAACTGATATTTTTAAAATGCATGACGGGTGACGCTTCCCACCATTAAACCCTAACAAGACACGGCACTGCAGTTATCAAATACATTTCTCCCAGAACATCCGATCTTCTGCATGTAGGCCTTCCCCAATAACTCCCTCACGCTTGTGTGTGTGTGAGCGTGAGTGTGTGTGTGTGAACCTTTGGATTGCTTTCTCTCTGTCTGATGATGCAGCTGAGGTTGTTGGTGATGATTGTGTCCAGACCACGAGCCAGATTCCACGGTTTACAGATCCAGTGGTTATCCAGACCCCTGAAAAACCAAACACCCAACTAACCAACCACTCAACTAACCAACCACTCAACTAACCAAACACTCAACTAACCAAACACTCAACTAACCAACCACTCAACTAACCAACCACCCAACTAACCAAACACTCAACAGCACACAGGTTCTGCTGCTACTCAACACAAGCTCAAAACTGATACTGTACACACCTCTCCTGTCGCTGTAAATAATGTCTGATGAACTGAGGCAACTCTGTCTGTAGATTAAAGGTCTCTGGGAGCCACGGGGGTCCCTGCCCCCCCCTGCATCTCCGGGCCACAGACGCCAGACAGTCTTTGGTGGTCAGAAGCGTCTCGCAGGGAAACTGATTCAGCAGAAGGTGCGGTCGCTCCACACTCATTTCCCTAAAGAATCAATAAACACAAAGATGAATGTTAAATAAACATGATCAATAAAGCGACAGCGTTTTATTTTACACGTGTTATAGATATATGCCCACCTGTAGTCTCTGATATGAGAAAAAGCCCAAATAATATCTGCTTCTTTTTCATCGTTGGTTAACTGGAAACGTGGGTGTCTGAGGTGGTCTGTAACCTGCTGTAACTCAGAGTAAACCCTGACACACACACACACACAGACACACACACACGTTTGTGTTGTGAGATGTGATACAGGAGTGTTTCAAATGGAAAACAGGTTAAGGTGAGTGGTGATCGTTTACAGAGAGCACAAATACTTCTAAAGCCTGTGGGGGCAATAAAATCTGAACTACCCCCAACACACACACACACACACAATAATGACAAATGGCCTGAGCTGAAGGAATGCAGCACTGACTTTAAAAGTTTCTCCTCCGGTACACAGAAAGGCTGAACATCACACGGAAGTGTCTCCTTGTTCTCCTGAAGAATTCTCTAGAAAAACACAACATGCACAGATAACTGAAACTTGCTTTCACACAAAAATGTGCATTTCAATTTAATTTATAACACACATCAGACTCACTTTATAACACACATCAGACTCACTTCATAATACAGATCTGACGCCTCATGGACTTCATCACTGACATTCTCAAGATCATCAGGTATCCATGGCAACAGACGGCATCTCCTCAGCAAGGAGTCGGTCTCACCGTAGGCATAGTCGCGCGTCACCTCATCTGACAAACGTTCAAATAAACAGACGCATTTTAACTTTTGCTTAATGACCGCGGCATCATAAACGGGCATCTGGAGACGAGATAACCTCCTGTGTTCTGTGAGGGTTCAAGACTGACATTTGACTCGCTTACAGCTGCACAGGAAACTTAAATCACCATTATTGTTGTAACACAGAATACAGGCAAAACCTCAGCGTAAACACAGAAGAACAACGTCTGCAAAACCACAACAGTCACAACACAGAGACACTAAAATCAGATACAGCAAAACATTTCAACTTTCACCTGAAACCGGAGCTTTTAAAACCACATATCAGAACTTTAAAATGAAACCGTTTGTCCTGATGAGAGTTTGTGAGACTCCCTGCTGAGCTCAGCTTGACATGAAACACTGGCTCATAAATTCCTGCTGATAAGAGCCTGCAGAGACGCCCTCACCTCACAGTAACCCCAGCTGCCCACACAACCATCACACACTCCTCACAGCTGCTACAGTTAAACACAACTTCACCTCCATTCCCAAGGTCCTGCAGCGGCCAGAGCACAGAGTAAGCCATCTGCTGTCCGCTGTAGAACAGAGGAGCCAGGCAGCACGAGGGCTGAGACGAGTGCTGAACCCGGCAGCCAAACTCATCCAGAATGTACCAGACCGGAACCTTCTCCTCCGCGGACTGCAACACACAGCAACATTCAGAGAAACATCTCAGCTGCACCGCTGCACCACAGACCTTCATACCCCTTGAGACAGCTGGTAGGTTTGGTTATATTTCCACATGTTCTCCAGGACCATCTCCACGGTGTCCGGATCGGGAGCTTCCCCGTGGAAAGGCAGGCCCATCAGCCCTGCCATCCGGATCAGCAGTCCGGGAATCTCCAGCAACTGCTGCCTGGCAGTCTCCACTCTGTAGGTCCAGGCGTGATCCACCAGAAACACACTTCAACACAACACACACCGTATTAACCGAGCCCAACGCGGGCCTGAAGCGGCTCGCTGCTGCCCTCACCTGGTGGGGTCTGCAGCCTGCAGGCCGCTCTCTCTGCTGACGACCACTTTATAAGTCATTTCATCCCCGGGGTTGGATCTGCGTTCGCTCTCCTCGTCTTCCTCATCATCATCTTCCTCCACTCGCATGATCCCAAACACGTCGCCCGCGTCAAACACCTGCAAGAGCGAAACCGCGACATTAATCGTAACTATGAAGCACAGACGTCAGATTAACGTGACGTAAGCTGAGTTAGCAGAGTGACGTCATGTTTCTAATAAAGTTTGTACCTCATTGCTCAGTTTGTAATATAAACTCCTCCAGTAAAGAGGAGGGATCCTCGCCGCCTGTAAAGCGGGGCTGTGCGCGGCGAGGAAGAGGCGATACTCTTCATCATCCTCAGCGTTAATAAACTCGGTCTGCATCGTTTTTCTGACAGATCACGTGCGCGGCTGCGCGGTGCCGCGGTGCATTGTGGGTAACAGAGTTAAAGGGCCAGAGCGCCGCCTTGCGTCATCACGTATCGATTTATAAACATTAATATAATAACACATATTTTATATAATTATATTTTATTATATTATACTTATATAATTTAATATTATACAATTCAAGCAGTCAATAAAAGATAAGAAAATACATGCACTGGATTCATTATTATTAATATGTTCTGTTCAAGAGATTGTTTACCATTATATGTGTTTATAGTAACATTATATGTGTTTATAGTACCATTATATGTTTTAAATAACATTATATGTGTTTAAAGTACC
>JBAJNP010013961.1:0-11258 GCA_036877545.1 Yasuhikotakia modesta | reverse complement strand
TTTTGGGTTTTCATGAGCTGTATGCCAAAATCATCAATATTAAAACAATAAAAAGGCTTGAACTACTTCAGTTGTGTGTAATGAATCTAAAATATATGAAAGTCCAATGTTTATCAGTACATTACAGGAAAGAATGAACATTATCACAATATGCTAATTTTCTGAGAAGGACCTGTATGTATGATATATGATATATTATCTTTGGGGTCAATTTGACCCCATTCAATGTTTAATGTCTTAAATGTCAAAATTCTTGGTTGGCATCATCTTTTGGCATGTTTTTTAATGGCTCTTTAGGTAGTAAACAAATAAACAAAGTACTTGACACACAAACTTGGGTAAAAATCATATTCTTGAGGTTTAAATTGCTGGGGTGTTTAAATTAAGGGTAAATTGAGGACAATAGGAGGGTTATTCAAGTCTTACATCAAGTTACATGGCTCTGACTGCAGTCATAATTTATGACCAGAAGGTGGCAGAAAAATACACATATTCTGAGCAGGCTTTCCGTGTTTTTTACAGGTTGTGAATTACAATCGCAATGTGCTATTTACTAAATATTGCTAGTATATGTTATATGGCCTGCTATTTAAAGCCCAAAGGTAGTTTAACGTGTGTAGTATGCATAGTATGCAAAGCTCAAAGGTGAATTCTATACAGTACAAGTGAATTAGTGAAAATAATGTAAGTAGTTGTCCTAAAAATAGGTAATCTAAGTTTTTTCTGCACAGATAAAATCTGCATACAAGCACAGAAGATATACAATTACTTACAGTACACTGCAAAAATTAAAACAATACGACAACATGATAATCTGAACATTGCTTATCCATTATAGCATAAAAGTAAAATACGTTTAAATCCATTGTTTTAAAGTATGTTATCACTTAAATCAAAAGCCGAAAGCAAGGCTGCTCCAGGATATCCACTATAAAACTAGACTTAATATCCAAGCCGCACCCTTTAGCAGCTTCCTCATACACTTCTGAGCATGTATTACACTCACACAAAGCACTGAGAAAGGATCAGTCCTGTGTATAGCACTGCACTAAATGATAATTAGCTTTGTAAACCTTATATAGTAGGTAAATATACTGTACTATGCACTACATTTTTTCCTGAAGCATGTATCTACTTTTATGTGGAATATAAAGAATGCCAAACAATCATGACAAGCACTTGAAGTGAAGTGAACCATGGAGTGAAGTTAGTTCTGATACATGTTTTATTAGCATTTTGTTGCAGAGGATTTTAAACTTTGTAATTTGAAATTACATTTTGACATTTTAATTGTGGACGTTCTTTCTGGACCCTTGTAGATGTTGTTTTAAACAGCTTTATTGTTTTAAATTGAAGTATATTAGCATAATTATAGACAGAGTGTGTGGTAAATCACTGATGGTGAGCAGCTGTATGTTTACCATGGCCAGCTGCTAACATGTAGTGGCAGGCATGTTCATGTGCAGAAGTAAAGCCTTACAGGTTACCAGAGTGAAAAACAATGTCAGGAATGTAAAGCTTATATTAAATACAATAAAAACAATTAACAGAGAATGAAAATGAAGTATGGGAGTTATCAATGTTAGACCTATATACAATTGAAAGCTTGTATTACTCTAGTGTTATCTATGTCAGCATGTCATCAGACAAGTTTCTTTCTGGACTATACAAAACAAGGGTTTATAAGAGGTGTGTGTGATCAATGACAGTACCTTTTTTAATAGTCTTAAAAATAGGAGAAATCACACTTGGAATGAGTTCTTGTCAACATTAAAATGTAGTTCAAGTCTCAAGTAATAATGTAAAGCTTGTAAAGACAAAAAGAGCTGCAATAATAAACTTTGAATGGTAACTTGTCTCTCAATGTTTGTGCTTCAAACATCAATGATCCCTCCTATGATGTTTTTAGAAGTGATCAGATTTAGACATTTTGTCTAATGCAGATCTTATAAAAGATGCCCAAATCCACATCTGCTCATTCTGCCCCAGCGCACAGGCATGCAGCAGCATTCACCCTTAGACATGACCGTGCTTGTCTGAACACTGTGAAATACTTCCTTATTTGAAAGCCAGATGTCTTTTCTGAAGACTGTAAATATTGAATACATTAAAATATTAAAATATAGAAAGTTGTATTTTTTATACAATTTTCTTGGCATCTTTTATGTAAAATTTAATTTAAAAAAGTAATTTAAAGATGCATTACCTGTCAAAAGTTTAGACTCACCTGCATGTGTAACGTTAGGTGTAAACACAGAGATGGTAGGATTCATACGCTGGGTTTTGTTCTTTTTATTGTAACGAGGCATGGTCCAAACAGGCAGGGGTCTCAAACACAGGCAAACAGGTATACACAAGGTAATCCGAAATCGTAAATCCAGGAAACAAGGCAAGGGTCAGGGCAGGCAGCAAAACATCAAAAATCCAAATCCAGTCCAAAATCCAAAGAACCACAAGGAACACAAAAACCTGCACAAGCAGACACAACACAAGGGCAATACAATACATCACGACTTCCTGTTTGCTAGCCTGCACTTTTATAGGAGTTGTGGGGGGGCAGGCAGAGCAGGAGATCTGAGGACCCACCAGGGCGGAACGGGAGGCTTGAGAAAACACCAGCGCAAGACAGGAGACGGGGAGGACCACCAGGACAGAACAGGAGACAAGGAGGACCACCAGGGTGGAGCGGGCGACAGCAGGGACCACCAGGGCGGAGCGGGCGACAGCAGGGACCACCAGGGTGGAGCGGGCAACAGCAGGGACCACCAGGGCGGAGCGGGTGACAGCAGGGACCACCAGGGACAGAGCCAAAGATTGGAGAGACCATCAGGGGCGAAACAGGCAACTGGAGAGACCTGAGAGCCTTGAAAGGTTAGAAAGCCTGGAGAGGCTGGACAGGCGAGAGAGCCTGGAGAGGCTGGACAGGCGAGAGATCCTGGAAAGGCCTGAGGGCCTACAGAGACTGGAAAGGCCTGAGGGCCTAGAGAGACTTGAAAGATCTTGAGAGCCCGCCAGGGTGGCTCGGGAGACGTGAGAGCCCGCCAGGGCGGCTCTGGAACACAGGACGCCCGCCAGTGCGGCTCTGGAACACAGGACGCCCGCCAGTGCGGCTCTGGAACACAGGACGCCCGCCAGGGCGGGTCAGGAACACAAGGACAGACAGACTGAGAGAGTGATTTGGGTGCGTGTGAGTCACTGGGCCCCACTAATGTGCAAACCTTCAGCGGCAGACATCCCCTCCAAATGATCCATGGCCTCAGCCAACACCCCAGGGGATGCTGCCTTCAGAGGATCTGCAGGGCTAGCCGCCTCCTCTGAGGAATCAGGAGTGGTGTATGCGGCCCAGATGACCCACAGCGCTAAGGCCAGGATTGAGGCGTCTGCTAAAACAAGCTGCAGGAAAGCAGCGCCAGTCTCTTGGCTTGGCTTGACTGTGGGAGCAGCGTCAACTACGGTTGTGGCTTGACTTGGCAGTGGAACTGCGAATGTGGCTTGACTTGGCAGTGGAACTGCGGATGTGGCTTGACTTGGCAGTGGAACTGCGGATGTGGCTTGACTTAGCAGTGGAACTGCGTCTGTGGCTTGACTTGGCTCAGGAGGGACAGCTGCGGCTGGACTTGGCACAGGAGGGACAGCTGTGGCTGGACTTGGCTCAGGAGGGACAGCTGCGGCTGGACTTGGCTCAGGAGGGACAGCTGCGGCTGCGCTTGGCTCAGGAGGGACAGCTGTGGCTGCGCTTGACACGGGGAGAGTGTGGCTGGCACAGGATGGGCGGCCATGACGGGTGCTGGCACAGGATGGGCGGCCATGACGGGTGCTGGAACAGGATGGGTGGCCATGACGGGTGCTGACTCTGGCTTAGGAGCCATCTTGTCAAATGCGACCTCTGGGGCGGCGGCCATCTTGTCAAATGCAACCTCTGGGATGGCGGCCATCTTGGGCTGTGGCTCTGGCTTTGGCTTGGTGGCCATCTTGGGCTGTGGCTCTGGCTTTGGCTTGGCACCCATCTTGGGCTGTGGCTCTGGCTTGGCGGCCATCTCGGGCTGTGGCTCTGGCTTTGGCTTGGCTTTGGCTCATCGTAATATGAAATATTGTTGACTAAAGCACAGAACTGTACCACATAGTCCTCCATCGAGGAGTTACCTTGCCTCAACCCGGACCGGGTACTTGGGAAACCCGCTGGATCCTGGGTAGGCGATGTATTCTGTAACGTTAGGTGTAAACACAGAGATGGTAGGATCCATACGCTGGGTTTTGTTCTTTTTATTGTAACGAGGCATGGTCCAAACAGGCAGGGGTCTTGAACACAGGCAAACAGGTATAAACAAGGTAATCCGAAATCTTAAATCCAGGAAACAAGGCAAGGGTCAGGGCAGGCAGCAAAATATCAAAAATCCAAATCCAGTCCAAAATCCAAAGAACCACAAGGAACACAAAAACCAAGAAGAGCAGACACCAAGCACAAGCAGACACAACACAAGGGCAATACAATACATTGCGACTTCCTGTTTGCTAGCCTGCGCTTTTATAGCTAGCAAACAGGAAGTTATGAACCAGGAAGCAGAGGGAGCACCGAGACAGACCAGGAACTTGAGCCTGAAATGTTTCATTTAATCATACTCTTAAGTCTTTCAGTCTGAAGACGTCTTCTAAATGTTTGAAACTGATGACAAAATAATGACAAAAAGCAGCCAATAAGAGCCCAGAATAGATGGGAACACCTTCATTACTGTTTAAAAGTCATTGCTGGGTGGTTCCTCAAGAAACTAGATGGAAAAATGCCAAGGGAACATTTTCACAACTTCTAGGCAATGATGTGTGGCTACATGAAATATGCTACAATATAACATGGTTTGATTTATATGGAATTGTATTTAGTCACAATATAATGTTATCATAGTTTTAATACTAATAATATTTATGTAATATTAATAATATTACTTGTTAAACGTGGAAGATTATATTACTGGTAGTGTATGCATTCATACACTGTGTAGTAAATGTGTTGTTCTGGTGATCGTGTGTTTCACACTGGAATGTGTCTCACTGTGATTTGGCATTTATCCTCTGCATGCTGAAACAAGTTGCTATCTGTGTTGATAAACCGGAACACTACAAAGTATTCTTTTTTTTAGCCCCGCACATTTTGCATCTTTTCTCCAGATTTGCAAAATACAAACACAAGCATATAAAAAACATCTATTTTAAATAAATACAAAAATCTGTTTCATCTGGTTAAAACTTTGTAAAATTACAGTAATCTTTTGGCACGGTTTGTATTCTCCACCACACCCTTTGACAGGAACAGATGTTTATGCCAGTGCACTTGAGGATAAATTGGAAAATATTGTGGTGTGGTAGGAGAGTAACTGCGGTACAGAATCAGATACTTCAGATATTTCATATGATGTGAAATACAGTCTGAGAGTTGTGTGGTGACATCCTTTAATATTTACTTATATTATTAAGTAAATGGTCAGAAATGGATGATTTGGCCTGAATAATGACAAAATGCAGCAGAATAGATTGAATTAGCAGAATAAACTCCTTCATTACTGTTTAAGTCATTGTTGGGTGATTCCTCAAGAAACTACATGGTAAAATGCCAAAAGAACATTTTTGCAACTTCTAGGCAACTTATTACTGCAATAAATATGTTTTATTTTTCTTGAGTCACAATATAATCTTCATATCCATCATTGTGCAGCTGACAGATTGAAGTTTGAGTTTATTATTATTCAGAAATGTGGGAAAATATTAACATTGAATGAGAGAAACTTTGTTGTGCAGACTGTTAGAACAAATGATCACATTGCGGTTGCATGAGTGGAAGTTGAATGGCAATGTTTATTATGTATTGTATAGGGGTTACCAAACACCACTAAGAAACAATACACTATTTGTACATGCAAGGACTAGGTTACAAGTCAGCAAAGTACAACAATACACAGATTTTTTGAGAATAACAAAACATCAGTCTGCACACTTGGATTGATGAGGTAAAACATGAGTTAATAAAAGGAAATAGGGAAAACATGCGGCAGTCCACAAGCATGACACTGAACACAGACTATTAAACACAGTTATTCTGTCATTTGCAATGTAAGCCTGGGTACACATTTTGCTTATTACACTATACGCTTTATTCTCATGCAAGTGTGTACTATACACATTATTGTTTAAAGTTTAAACAAATCTTAGCTGTTTTAGATATGCATGATTAATTCCCTGATGTCTAACCTAAGAGTTAAGAAACATTGTTTCTGTACTCCACATGTTGAAAACATCACAGTTTTAAAACTTTTATTTTTAAACAAAATATCATCTTACATGCAATTTTTAAGAATAACCAATCAATGACACCAGATTAAGATGATGGCTCAGCACTGACACTCATGATTTGGGAATGACATATATAAAGTTGCACAATCAACCGTTTGTGTCATTCATATCTCTAAATAACATGTTTAAACAATTAAAAACATCCACAGCTGCAATTAATACATGATCATACAGTTCTAATCTTGCATCGTAAGAAATTACACTGATTTTAACATGATTTTATATGCAGAAGTAGAGGTTACAGTGAAAGCGGGCAGGACAGAAGCATGTTGAAGTGTCTTGCAAGGATTCATTTTTTGGCTTGTGCAGCCTTTTTCTCTTGCTCGATATCTGTGAAAATTAGAAATACAAGGATGAATTATAGTTTAATTATAGTTGTGCTATTACGAACAATGTCAATCCATTCCAGTAAAAATTCCATGAGAAACAGGTTGGCTTTCCACATTAACCCAATGCCATTTGTGTATTCCTGGGTATTTTGTGTGATGGGACTAATTTCTAATTTAATGTTCTGGTACCGCCCACATTAAACTCTCATTGGTGAAATAAACTGCTTTATATGTGACTATTACACATCATATAAGGTCTAATGTTATGTCTGTGTTACGTCAGTGCAGATGTCACACTTGAGAGTGTGTTATATTATCATCACAATGTGAATGCAGCTGGGTCACCAAGATACTGTCCCTGGAAAGGAAACTGTACAAGCAAATTTAGATGTAAATTTATTACTGTTAGTGAGTGACCACAAAAAACAAATGTCAACATGAATATCAAATATTGCGGAAAATATAAAAGATTTCCACTAGAGATTGCCATAATACTGTAGTTATTTGGTTGTTGGGAGCTGTTGGGCCAGCATGTTTAGACAACATAAATATCTTTAGATTGAAAAGAAAAAAAGGTCAATAAAAGAAAAAATTAAATAACATTAAATAAATTTAAAAATTGCTTTAATAAACATAATAAATTGCTGTGAAACAACTCTCTCAACTCAATAAGCTCCTCACAACATGTCCACACCACTGCGCTAGGATTGGCTTGAATTATGTCAGGAACCAATCCTTGATGTTTAACTGTTAACTGTTAGGCCAAAGGTGAAACAATGACAGGCAGTCTGTTTCTGCCTAGTGTTATCTTGAGAACTGTGCAGTGTGTGTATTGTTGTAATATTTGTTTTGCCGCGTGAGATCAGCACAAGACTGTGCAATGCCAAGCTACACAAACTGAAATAATGAAGCATGAATTGAACTCGCTTACCCTGTTTAGTGGGCAGAATATTCTTCTCTGCTGTGTTTGTCTTTTTTAGACTTCTCTTGTCAAAGTTCTGCACTTCCTCTTTAACAGGGTTGTTGTCACTCATTTTGGAGAGTCTGTGTAAATTAAAATATTTAAATGTCAAAACAAAACATGATTACACAGTATAATTAGTTTGTTACGAAACATTTTTAGACAAACTACAGGGAATATAAAATTGTAGTCTAGTTCATAGTCAAACCACATTTCTAAACAAGTGGAAGCACGTTTTTGAAAACTTATTTCCACCGAGGCATACATTTACGAAGTTGTGTGACTTTGTATGAGCATGTAGATGGACCCGCCCATCTGCTCCTCAGGTGTGCATTAAAACTGGTTACACAATCCCTTATCAGTACCAGTAACATTAAACATTACTGACCTAACATTAAAGAAAGATTAATGCAGCTTTTACTGCAAATTACTTTGTTATAATTTTAAACTTTATAAACAACTCTGTTAGGTCCACTGCAGATTAATGCATGTAGATAATCTAAAAAACAGCTTTTGTGTCAAGTGACAAACATAATGTTTAAGCATTTCAAGAAGTTGCAATTATCTGACCATATTTTTTAAATGACTGATAAGGGCAGGTATCAACGATTTTCCTTTTACAGTCATCTTTACCACACCCTATATGATTTAATGCCAGCTCTCAGGCGCTCAGTAGTATTGGATCAAACTTTTCATATATTGTAATATACGTTGACGTTTTCAAATATTGCTATTATTATGTAATGCTTTATTAAATAAACTGAAACCATCTATACAGACAGGAATTGCCATATGCAGCCTAGCCTTGCACGTCACATACATTAAACAGTATATGCGATTTAAATACATTATATAATGTATTTAATCACTAAATAACTAATGACATAACTAATCACATACCTGAACACTTTTTAAAGAGACTTAATCTATACTGCTGAACATGAAACAAACTGACAAGAAATGAAAATGGGACAGTGGAAAACAATTCTTAGAGTAAATACATGAAATAAATACATAGTTGGTGTACTTTTAAAATCTTACCTAGAGTTGTTGTCGCAGGTATCTTCAGTGACTGTGGTTGTGAAACGTCTGTGCAGCGTTTAAGGTGGGGAGCTGGTTTTAATAGAAATCACGCCCCCTTCACAACAATACGGAGGTAATCTGCTCGTTCTGATTGGCACAATTTCTCATTGGCTTTCTGATTGGATAAACCCCAGAACAAAAAAAACCTGTAATCTAAGGTAACACGTGTGCAAATTAATACTAATTAGATTAGTGAAGTGTGAGGATACACTTTATATTGGCTTGACAAAGCCTGGCCTGAAAGTGAAGTGAAGTGAAAGTGACGTGTCAGTTACGTTTACCCATAACCGAAAAGTGACCTCTGCATTTAACCCATCCATGTGAGCAGTGAACACACACTACAAGTCGTGAACACACACACACCCGGAGCAGTGGGCAGCTATCCCTGCAGCGCCCGGGGAGCAATCGGGGGTTAGGTGCCTTGCTCAAGGTGCTGGAATCGAGCCAGCAACATTCTCTAACACAATAATATCAAGTTTTAGTATTGTTAACGTTTTAACATACATATTTAGCATAATGCTAGTATATTTTAGAATGAATTGGCATGATACTAGTATGGCTTAACATGATGATAGATACACTAAAATATGGCTTATTTGTGATGTTATGCGGTTGTGGTTTGCTCTTAATGATTGTTAGAAGTGGACATGAAGTTTAATTCCTAGTTCAATTCCACTACAGGAAGGTAGCAACAAATGCGCTCAAGCAAGACTTAACCACCGATTGCTCTTTGGTCACATTTTGGGTATGGGTTACCATATTTGATAAAAAAAACATATTTCACTTTCTTGTAAGAATCCATAACAATCCAATGAGCCATTTTTCTGTTTATGACACCTGCTGGCTGAATGTTAATATTGTGGCCTTCATATAGCCCAGAACTTGAAGGGTTAAAATGGTACCCAGAAAAAATTCCATTTTTGCTCTTTAGGAGCCTGCACAAGTGTCAGTACTTGCATTTGGGATCGAGCCCACAACCTTTGTTCTGCTAATGCAATGCTCTACCAGCTGAACTACAGGAACATGGGACATGAAGACATTACATAACTTGAGAAACTTTCCTGTAGGCTGGTAACCATCAAACAGTTATTATTTTGGCTTGGAAATATGGATATTACTTTGGACATTTGGAAGATTAAAAGCTGTGTTGTCTTAAGTTTATGGATTTGGCATACATGCCGAAGTGCTCACATTACAAACTGAACAGTTCTTTTTGCTTGCTTGGCCTTTCCTACGTTGCATTGAACCTTTTAAGTTATAGTAACAAACTGTGTATGTAATGACTGTGAACTAAATTGCAAAATGACGAAGGAAGAGCCTGAGGAGCAGGATTACTCTTAGGGTCCTAACACATAAACATAATGAAATCAACAGTCTGAAGTAGCTGCCTTAAGAAAACAATTTAAAAAGTTGCAAAGTCAGATAGAAGCCCAAAAGTCTAGAAAGTCTGATGCCCCTGCTGCGTCAATGAGAGTAGAATAAAGCAAACAGACTCGGAATGAAAACTGACAACCACCGTTTAGTAATTTAGATTATCTGTTATTGCTGTGTGAAAATGGACACTTTTCTGCTAAAGGTAGAAACACAGAGAAGTGGCCAACAGTGTGATGCACTTCTCTATAATGGATCACAAGTCACCATTACCTTTGAGGTCTGGTACAACCGCCACTTCCCTGCCATTCCTATCCAGCCAGTGTCCGGGTTGACAATATGGGGCCTGAATGACACCAGCTACCCCTACCTGGGATATGTGGCTGTGGATATGGAGTTACCTGAGAAGATAATAGGAATTAATGAAATAATTTCTGGCTTAGTGCTGATAGTCCACTAAGGGTGAAGCTGACAAAGTGGGATGTGTTTAATGGATGGGTCCCAGTTTACTTACCTTGCCTCCCAGTAGAGAATTTGTTGCCATCTGTAAGGTAGAGTTGAAGAAGCTGCTGGATAAAAACACATTAATGGTCAAGCCATCACCCACAGTCCCTTTGCCATTAGGAATACTGCTTTAGCCTATGGTGGTGGCGAGTATAGCCGAGTATATACAGTGCTGCTTGAAAGTTTGTGAACCCTCCAGACATGGTTAGGTTTTGTGTAAAAAAAAAATAGAATAACCTAATCAAATGAGGATCAAATCAAATGAGGAAAAAAAGAGGATATATTGTCATTATTTATTGAACAAAAGGGGTTAATCTCACAAAAACTGAAAATTTGACATGTGCATAAGTATGTGAAGCCTTTTATTTAGTAGCTTGTGGCACCTCCTTTTGCAGCCATTACTTCAACCAAATGTCTTCTGTAACCACTGACCAGTCTCTTGCATCTGTCTTTGGGGATTTTTTCCCACTCCTCCTTGCAGAACTCGGCCAGTTGAGAGAGGTTGGAAGGACATCTGGCATGTACTGCCCGCTTCAGGTCTAGCCACAACATTTCAATTGGATTAAGATCCAGACTTTGACTAGGCCAATCAAGAGTGCGAACCTTCTTTCTTTTAAGCCATTTCTTGGTGGATTTGCTTGAATGCTTAGGGTCGTTGTCTTGTTGCA
>JBAJNP010013960.1:0-11500 GCA_036877545.1 Yasuhikotakia modesta | reverse complement strand
GATGCGGTTGTCATGATGCTTCAGCGTGACGTGGCTGGGAGGGGCGTGGAAAGGAGACCCGTGACGTCACCGGGGCGCAGATATAACCTCACCCTGGGAAAAGTTTTACTTTCACAATCCATTGAGAAGAGACATGACACGTCCAAACTGGGGTTTAAATCACGTTCAGACGTCAAAACAACACCAAAGAACTGAACTAGTTCCAGTGGAACCAGTAGGAACCATGGACACAGAGGCTAAGAGGATCATGGCTCTGTCTATTAATAAACTGTATTCATCGAGAACGCAGCGAGGGGGACTGAGACTTCACCAGAGTCTCCTGCTCTCCATGACCATAAGGGCCGCCAGGGAGATCTACTACACCGCCCTGCGGCTCAGAGAGGCGGTCGAGGAGCAGGTCGTTCCGTGCGCCCCGGACGCGTCCGTGGAGGAACCCATGGACACCAGCGGAGATGAACCCGCGGTCAGCGCGTCTCCACAGGCGGTTCCTCCCGCGGAGGTGATCGCCCATGAACCCAAAGAGCATCTGGAGGAGGACAAAGAGAACCGGCGCACAACGTCTGATCGCCTGTCCAGGAAGCGCCGCGGTAAGACGGCGGTCGAGCCCGACTTTCTGCCCCCGAAGAAGGCGAGAATGGACACCGACGAGGAGCGGCAACATGTCCACGGCGAGGTCTTAAGAGCGAATAATGGCAACAGCTGTCGCCAGACTGAAACCCTGACAGCTTTCCCAACCAACCGAGCCGTCGTGGCGTGTTGAAGGAGACGCGCATTGGATCATTCAGAGGAAATGTGTCCATTGGTGGGAATGTTTATGGACAAACTGGTTCTGGACTGACCCGCCGTCCAAACGGAGCGCGCCTGCGTGCCACAGCTCGCCATACGGACCCCGGACCCGCTGGGGTAAAGGAACCAGCGGGGGAACCGGTCACAGGAGCCGCTTTGCTCCCCGAGATGAGTCAGAAATCAGCTGTTGACTCACAGCTGAACTGCTGGAACTAGAAAAAACTCGTTTCCTTCAGTTCATGAACTCTGAACATTTGCACGTTGTGTTTTTTAAGACAATGGCGTTGCCCATATTTGCACTGGTTACTTGCACAAACTTGTTATTTATTGACAATGTTAATATGACAAAGACTTAATGGACTGACAGATTTTATATGAGGATGTTTTGGGGTTTGGTTGAAATAAAACAAATGTTTGAAAGCACATTTTTGTGATTCTTCAGACTCTTCAGAGCTAAGTGGGAGTTTAATGTTATATATCACATATACATTAAATTATTAGTTGTTACTGGAATTAAAAT
The DNA here is from genome assembly GCA_036877545.1 of Yasuhikotakia modesta. Taxonomy (NCBI): domain Eukaryota; kingdom Metazoa; phylum Chordata; class Actinopteri; order Cypriniformes; family Botiidae; genus Yasuhikotakia; species Yasuhikotakia modesta. The sequence continues at coordinate 10,194 of JBAJNP010013960.1, read as the reverse complement.
GTTTGAACAAACTTCTTAAAACACACCAATAACGTTAAAACAACGTCTATAAAAGAACTTCCTAGAACATCTGGATAGCTAACTTTACACCAAAGTTGTGAAGACGTTTCACTAATCTCAACCAACATGACCTGGAGTCTCAAACAGTGTGTGAGATTTTGCAAGATAACGTCAGTAAAGTGAATCTCACTGGCAGCCTCTTGTCACTGTATTTGTCACGCTTATCACACACAGATCATCACACAAGTCATCCTCTGACCTCTTCATCAGAGGCTGTGTCATTTCCTCTGCTTAGTCAGTCAGTTTTACCTGAACAGTCATGAAATTCTCTCTTTTAAACACATTAACTGTTAACAATCTTTGCTATAGTTTTAGGATTTGAATCATTACTTAAATAGAGTAACGTTGTGTCTTTAACTCTTAATTTGGCAGCAGAGAGAGACACAAATTGTGACTTTTTGAGAGATTTTGTGTCTTTCTAAACAGGACATCAAAGCAAACGAAACTAAATGGGCTCTACAGCAATATGACAAGCATGAGAAACCATGAATCATTATTTCGGTGTGTGGGTGCGTCTGCAGTGAGTGGATTAACAGACAGGAAGTGAAATGTTGTTTTTAAGCGGACAGCAATTTTAAATGACAATCATCTGATGGGAAACTGCAGTTCATCACTCAGTGAATTACTGAAACTGAATTCAGCGTGAGCGGCACTAAACCTAAAATGAATGTTATGTAAACACGGCCGTGTGTGGAGAGGGTGAAACCTCAGATTGGTTTTGGTACAGACCCATTTCCTTCATGGTGGTCTTGTTGTGAGTCTTTCATCTTTAAACCAGGAAGGGGAATTAAATCACAGTTTGTGCAGGAAATTATTACCTAAACCATATATGTGCCTCTTTATTTCCTGAAGTTTAAAATGGCTCGTCTAAAACACACACATCTGTATCTCTGTGTGATTTACTTTCACATTTGAGACCCAGAAAATGAACTACAAACCAATATTTAGACCTTTAACTTACACACTATTGACAGCTTATTTTAGTCTACATTTGCAACCCGTATGTTTCTTCACTTGTGTTTAAACCGTCATCAGTCCATCTCAAATCATGGCAAGTGGCCTAACATGTGCAAACATAGACTCCAACCCCAAAACATCCCAGTTTTGTGTGTGTAACTCATATCGCCTCAGCGTACATCAGACAGGAAGCTCTAGCACAATTGCTCTTTATTTCCTGAAACACGTTTACCTGGGACAAACGCTTGAGTTAACGCTTGAGTCAGCTATTATCACTTCCTGAACAGCTGTGTGTGGTGTCACCCAACCCCACTACACACACACACACACACACACAATTTAACATTATAAATCCTTTAGAGATTTGTGTAGGTGTGAATGTATAGTGTGAACTGAATTGTAAAGTCTACGAACGTCCCTAGAAGTGTTTTGCAAAGGCTTGAATTAGAAACACACAGAAACACACACACACACAATACAGTGAGTTTGGAAGCAGAGATTGTAAGGACTTAGAAAGCATTCTCTCTGTTTTATTCTGTTCAGAATCACAAAACAGTGCAGAGAGAGAGAGAGAGAGAAATAGGGTGATTTTTCATAGTTAAAATAAACATCTAACATCAGATTCTCTTTCACAGCTCAAGTCAGCAAACAGGTCTGACTGAGAGCTTACAAACTTCTGTAACCTTTCCTCAGCATGTTGTGTTTTCACCTTAACTCCAGGAGAACAGTTGTCAATACAAACAAACACTCAGTGTTCAGCAATGATGTCTTTCCCGTTTTTGACAAAAACACATTGCTGATAGAAACATCTATCTGTATATGTATGTATATATATATATATAATCTATTGTTTATATTTCTTCAATAGTTTATTATTCCTGAAGTTGACTTGTTAACCCATGTATTGACATGCACATCACACATGCAAATTAAATGCCTCTATTATGGCCACGTCTTTTCTAGAAACTTCCTCTTTTCCTTGTAAATGTTTGAGGATGATTCTGTATGGATGGATGGATTGATGGCCAGTGGAATTGTGGGTGATGAAGAAATGTAATGGATTTATGGGTGTTATGGTGACAGCGGGTGCAGTTACTTTCTCTCTGTCTGTCTCTCTCTCTCTCTCTCACACACACACACACACACACACACACACACACACACACACACACACACACACACACACACACACACACACACACACACACACACACACACACACACACACACACACACACACACACACACACACACACACACACACACACACACACACACACACTCTCTTATTTCCCCTTTGACACATAATCTTCCCGTGAAGAAACACACTTCTGCTCACAAGGGTGACATGAACTTCCTGTCACAGAACCACAAACACTCGTTTAATGTTTCTTCGTAACGTAACCCTTATCGCTTCAGTGCCACATGTTCTTAAACCTCTGATCTGTCAATGGCAAAATGTTTAATAAATGTTATGCTCAATAAATGCCTCATTATGTCAGTCCTGAGCATTACTGATGATCTATTAATACATTGGTAGCAAAATAATGTCATATATTGAAACTACATTAAGACAATTATGCCAGAACACAATGATAGAATAAATGCGAGACATATTTTCCTGTCAGATCGGATGTGTCTGAAATCATGACATGCTTGTGTGAGAAACAGAAACCTAAAGATTTCAGGAAAGAGGACAGACACACAGACTGCTGTAGGAAGTTTATGAATGCGATATACAAGAATTACAGAGACAGAAATATGATGCACTCAACAAAATCATCAATGAGCTAAACAAGTTCGATAGACATGGACAGAGGTACAAACGTGACGTTTAGTCAGATCCTGCTTGTGTGGTCGTGTAACTGCGATGGGAAACCTGGAACTGTTTATTGTAAGGCACTAGAGAAGAACTTGCCTTCAAATCAGCTCACAAACTCATGAACACACGCTGGCAGGAGAACGTCACCTCTTCAGGTCTTCTGCTGTATGGAAAACGTGGAGATGGTCCCATGTCTGATCTTGGATGAGATGATAATGAAATGTTATGATGGATGCTGAGCAGATTGGCAAACTCAGCACTAAAATACTCAAAGTGCACAATATAATGACCACCATATTGTCCCTTTCTTACATTATAGTTTTAAATGACTTTTTCTTGACATGTGCTGATCACAGCTGTGCCCAAGTTCTTGCTCTCATACTTACAGGAAAAACTACATTAACCATCACCCCCTGCCTGTCCTCCAGTTCCCTTCACACATTAGCATGCACACGCTTGTAGTTCTGTTCTGTACAAAGGGAGACCACAGGATGTGGTTTAGCTACATACAGGGTGACTTGTTTTGGCAGCACTCATCCGTTGCAAAGCCCTTATTTTGTGTAAAACAAACAAACATAAAATAAACATGTTGTTTCACTGCAAGACAAAACAACACAACACATGCTAAAATGCAAATGTGCCTGAGACGGGTCATTTTTAAGAGTGTGAAAATGAGTCAAAAACGATGAAAAAAATAAATGATGCTGAGAGCAAAAGAGGGTCAGAACCAAAACATGGAGCATCTCTAAAAAACCGTCTGTTGTTGATCAGTAAAAATAAGTCTGACAGATAATCTATTAAACCATGTCTTGACCCAAAACGAAGCAAATTTCATCATCATTTCAGAGTTCAAACACCACGTCTAAATGGGGAAATATTCATGCAAAAATCTAACTAACATCCGTGTCTGGCAAAAAAAAACATCCTCTCTGTTTGCTAAAGACCTGAGACAGCAGAACAATCCCTCCAATGGTCCACGTGACTCTGAACAAGCAGCGAGAGGAATCAAAGATGGCCACCATCTGTTTGAGGAAGCGTTTATACAGATGGACGCCCTGACTGAACCTGCGCGTCACTTCCTGTATTACTCGCACAGTAACTGAGATCTTCCTCATCACACAACTCACATAGTTTTTTACAAGCCCAGCAGACACTGCAGACATGGGGACTTGTTAAGGCGTTGAGTCCATCCTGTTAAGATAAAGAGATAAAGAGAGAGAAAAGGGGTACGAGAGGCAGGTAAAATTAGTGTTGGACCCTAGAACAGAAGGCACTGCGGCTCTGCAGGTTCATCTGTACCCATCAAACCAGGGGCCGCTTGTGGGCAAATGTGGGCCAAACATCAACAGACACCCACAATGACAAAACAGTGGATTCCTCTCCTAAAATCCTGGATGTATTTGAGTATAAAACTGTTAATACAACTCAAACAAACAGGCTACTGAACGAAATGGGTTTATGTTCAACTCTGTTGATTTTAATGCAAACTAAAGACCTGATCTTAAACCGCCTCAACTGTTTCTTCTAAGTCAGCATGTGTTTGGACACCAGGGAAAGCTAAATAGGCCACGCCTCTACATCCCTGCAAGAAATATGATTGGCTGTATTGTGTCCTGAGCAAAAAGGGGAGGGTCTGAGTTGGAGCAGGCAGCTAAAGACATATAAGTTGCCTATGGTAGGAAGGCAGGGTTGAAAAATAATTTGCAGTTCATTTATTAAAATACACAACCTTAACTCCAGGTCACCTTTAATAATAGTCCAGTCTGGCTAAAGCTGCACAACAGCACCACACAGCGGACAAGCAGTAAAACATCATCATCTCACACTAACTGCACATTATCTGTGAAACTTAAAAAACTGACCCTCAATATAACTGCACCCAACCAGCCTTAAACAGAACTGCAAAAATAAACAAGAGTAACAAACAAGATGGTCACCCCAGACAAACTGGTAACAAACTCCCAAAAACAAGACAATAAATCACACGACCTTCATCAGCACTGCCATCTTCATCATCAACAGCTTTAGGAGAGTTTCATCTTTATAAGACTTTAGTTAGCAAACAGTTTTGCCTTTGGAGGAGAGAGTTTCTCTCTCTGTTTGCAGCCGTGGCTGACAGTCATAATCAGGGAGGTTTTGCAATTTAGGCTTGTGTGTTTAGTGCAATCCAGGGTAATAATAAACAGCGCACAGCATTCTGGGATTCCTCAGAAGAGCAGAACATAGAAAATATCTTCAGATTCGTGACTAGAAACTTTCTAGCTCTGCCATGGTGTCAATCTACAAACTTCACCTGCTCGTGATCTACAGACACCTCAGGCTTTGGTCCACAAAATAAGCAAATCTAACCCAATAATGAAGCTTTAAATGTTCAAAAGAAGAATGAATCGATTGAAGACATTCTGAGAAGCCAAAAGTCTCTCCATCCTTTTCTGGCAGGACTGAGCGGCAGTTTGTGGGCGGGGTTTTGATACACCACACCCATCCTCCGCCTCTTGCCTGCACTGGGTCCTTGTTTATGCCACACCTCTTTATGATTAACCCCTCCCCCAGATGATGAGGTCACGCAGCATCTTGAGTTGGTAACAGTAAACACACAGATGATAAAACTCATCAATATCAGGCAGCACATGGGGCTGGTTTTACAGAAGGTGGCGCTCTCGTTTACAAGAGCACTTGCTTTAAAAGTCTTTCAGCTTTAATGTCCATTTTTTGGGTGTCAAGAGGCAGAGGAGGAGAAACAAGGTTCTCCTCGTTTATCCACGATTCTGTTGGTCTCACACAGTCTGTGGGGAGTTTTCCAACAACGCAACACTGATCTTTAAAGTTCAGTCCATCTAAACGTCACATATTTTCCATTTGCTCCCAAAAACATTCCCTTGCATTCTCAGCATTATGGGAAATGCAGTCCAGAGAGAAACAGAGAGAAAGAGAGAGGGAGGGAGAAGGAGAGCTGAACTCGTTTGTTAAGAGTCTCACAGCATCACACATCCATGCGGGTGTTCAGTGACCATAATTTCTCCTTCCACCCTCCCTCTCCCTACGGCTGTGCAGAAACATCTCCAGATGAGCTGCTCACAATCACCGGCGCCGCCTCCTGTGCTCTAGCACCAATCATCCTCGTCCGTCTCGCTGTACGCTTCATGCAGCCCCTTCCGGGGCCCACGGCCATGCGGAGGCCGGTGTGGGCCTGGGTGGGGGACGCGGCGGTGCGGGGAGGGCGAGGAGGAACGGTAGCCGTTAGGAATCCGGCGCGGGTGGGGAGGAGGCGCGTGACGGGCAGTTACTGGTGACCGTGACTGAGGGCTGCCCTGTGATGAGCTCTGCTGGTAGGCGGGCGGCTCATGGTGGTCGTCGTATTCATAATCATGATCGTAGAACGTTCCGTCACACTCCAGGCTGTGCATCGGTGGGTCCCAGCGGCCACGGCGCGGCGAACGGGGCGAGGCGTGTCTGGGGGTACGCGGGGAAGCGTGACGGGGCGACCTGGGTGAGGCGTGGCGTGAGGGCGGGCCGTGGTACAGCGGCTCCTGTTCTGGAGGAGAGAAGTGTCGTGGAGATGGGGAGCGGAGTCGACCCTGTCCCGGGGAGACGAATGACGGCTTGCGGACAGCCGGAGAGTAGTTGACGTGAGGGCGTGGGGTACACGGGGTCTGGGGCAGCTGGCGACGGCCACGCCGGGGGGTGCTGGTCCCTGAGGTGGAAGGAACTGGGCTGCCGCTTACAGAACTACTGCCCTACATGAAAATGGAAACAAGGCAAATAAAAACAAAACACCACAAAATTGTGTGGAAACAACATTAAGATAAACATGAAGAGAGACACAGAGACACAGAAAAGCCACAATCACATAGAGAAAAATGGACAGAAGCAGTGACAAAAGAAGATAAAAACACGCAAAGAAAGTGATTTCAGTCAGCAGTCTGTAAAATAGGTAAAAATAAACAGGTGTGTCCCACCTGTCTGTGTGTTCGTCCCTCACTGGGCGAGCGGGACCAGTGCCGATCGGATCTGTCACGGGAATGACGATGGTACTCGCGCTCGTGACAGTAACGCTCTTTATCCATCGAGCTGTGGTGGTGATGATGATGATGATGATGGTGGTGACGGCGGTCTTTCGCTCGCCCCCGCTCTCGTTCTCTCTCTTTAGGTGAGAGGTCACATGACTGTGTGGTGGTGCTGAGGGTAGTGCCCAGACCTGCTACATCCAACACAGAGATGGAAGAATAATGTTAAAAACTGTTTTACTAATGTTACTGCATTAATGTTGTGAGCAAACATTTAAAGAATGTTAATCAACTTTCTAAAAACATTCCCTGTTAGCTGGGGTGCGTATTACTCAGATCATTGCATTGGTCTGTGCAGGTGTTTGTGAGACCTGTGTCTGCGTCTGTGTAGCAATTGAGGGATCTCGCAGAAGTTCGGTGACTGCGATCTCTTTCACGGTCTCGTTCCCTTTCCCTCCTTCGTGGCGCATGTCTGTGACCCTCCTCTGACACCCCCCTCTCCAGACAGTAACCGTCCAATCGCATGCCTCGACCCGAGCGTCCGTGGACCAATGAGGATGTAGAACGATGCATTGGCCTATCAGTGATGGTCTGCAGAGAAAGAGAAGAGCAACTGATGTTTGTTTTATTACAGAATGGTTTGATTGCGTTCACCCTCATGAGCATTTGTGTGTTACAGGTCTGATCTGCATGTCATCAGACTAACACATTTCACATCCACAGACAAAACAAGCCGCAGATTCATCAGTCATGCTCAGAACGACTTACAGAAACACAGACCAACAGGAAAAGTGATATACAGAGATGTGTATTGTGCGAGATAGACAGAGAGACATATAAATGGACAAACAGACAGATGGATGGATAGAGAGAGAGAGAATGAGAGATGGTACATACACTGAGGTTACTTCCTCTCGGTCTGTGTCTCCGTCGCTGTTACATCAGACAGACAATGTGCAGAACAGAACACACACAAGAACACAGAGACGACACACAGCAGAGAATGAGAGAGAGAGAAAATGATGAAGTGAAAGTTAAATGACAAGAAATGGAAGTGACAAAAAAACAGGAAAGCATTGTGAAAGTCAGAAACAAAAAAAGAAAAAGAAATTGGAACAAGACCGAAACACAAGACAGCAGATTAAACAGTGAAATAGAGAGAGATTGTGATCCTATTTTATTTAAGAGATACAACTGAAACACAAAAGTAGTGACAGAATGGATTGAGGAAAAAGACAAAAATTGAATGAGTGTAGCAGATGGAAGCACAGTAACACACTTACCGCAGCAGAACGCAAACTCTGTGGACACAAACAACAAACAGATACACAAAAACACACTGAGGGACAGATCATCATTTCTGGCTTGTACAGTATGCAGCACAACACACACAACGTATATTTACTCGTCCTGATGGTGTATTAGTGACACAATACTTCAGTGTGTCTCTCATTAGACACACACAAACACACACACACAAATGCAGGTAAGTGAGTGTTAGCAGTCAAATTGTGTTAGCTTGATAACTGACTGAGGAGGGATATGGGGTGTTAACAGATAAAAGATGGAGAGACAAAATGAATGGATGGATGGATGGAGGTTCTGATGATGGTTCTCACTTGGTTGTCTGCTGAGAGGCGTGGCATGGAGAGGGTCCGCCCATGTCCTTCCATTGGGTGATGGGACTCAGTGTCCAAGTAACCGTCTCCAACAGGCCCAATCGCTCTCGTCTGCAAAACAGAGCAACAGCGCGTGGGCCGGGCTGATCCCTGCCTGACCTGATAATGGACCAATGAGGGTTTACACCAGTAGAGGGCATTTAAAACTGCTAATGTGGATCAGGAAAATCAAGAAACAACTGGCAGCGTCTGGCAGAGTCTTTACAGTCTGAGCTGGGAAAAGATAAGCAATGTAAAAGAGCGATAAAGAAGACAGGTGAAGGACAGAAGAGAAGGATCATGTGACAGGATGAATGGAGAGATGAGCAGGAAGACAGTGACTGACAAGGAATGGTTTCAATCCCAAGGTCTGTAATAAACGACAAACGGCTCCCTGAGGGAGACACAGTGTTGAGAGGGAGCGCCGCTGATGCCTGTCTGATCTTAGGTCAGATTTTCAGGTAGTACCTGCGGAGTATGAAGGTCATTTCGGTCATCGTCGATTCTGTCTGGGTTCCAATTTTCCGGAACATTTTCCTTGGCGCCCGACTGGATCTCGCTTATTTTGCCCTCTGGAGGTCTGAACACAGAAAATCTCTCACACCGGTTACACAAACGTAACTATAATCTAGCACCCAAAGCACAGTTTACACTGGTCTTTTCAGACTAATAGCTAATTATACTTGGCCTGCCTAAAACCTCCAGGAATTAAAGAGGCAGTTTAACTCACAGGCTGTTGACAGGCTCCTGCGCTGGGATTACACAGATGCCGTTCGGCTCCTTCATCCCGTCTTTGCTCGGAGACGACTCCATGCGCTGAAACATTATTGGCGTTCGGCTCTGTGTGAGATACAAACATTTGCATTTGTAACATGCATTTGAAAAATTTACCCAATGTTTTAAGTAACAAAATCGTTAAAAATGTAATTTTGTTACAGCTCAAAATAACCAGTTTTAATGTTATTATTCAAAAAATGTTTAGCTCTGTAACTTTAAATCGCTCCACTAACTACTTAACCCTACTATTATCCTGAATTTACCCTCAATTTAAAGACCCCAGCAACTTTAACCTCCAAAATATGATTTTTACCCAAGTTTGTGTGTCAAGTACTTTGTTTATTTGTTTACTACCTAAAGAGCCATTACATAACAAGCCAAAAATGATGCCAACGAAAAAATTTAGAGACATTAAACATTGAATGGGGTCAAATCGACCCCAAAGATAATAGGAGGGTTAAAAATGAGTTTTTTGGTACCTGCTCCTCCTGAAGAGCCTGAAGCTTCTTGGCTTTGCTCTGCCGGTAATATTCCATGATCATCATGGCAGCGTAGATCTTTCCCACTGTCAGATCTGTCGCTGCTGAGAGGATAAAAAGTTCTGCACAATTAGACTCTGTGGAATTGGGACCCACAAACACAAAGGTCCAGTCTCTCAGACCCAGACTAAACCCAGACCGTCACCGCAGAAGAACTCTGAACAAAGGTGGACCATCTGAAGTTCTTCTCGGTCCAGAATGAGCCTTGATCTGGATCTGAGAATCTGGGCTACAAATACACAACACATCACAAGACGAATTACAGACACACTGGCCCCAAAACGTCAATCATGTGTGTGTGTGTATGTGTGTGTGTGTGTATGTATGTGTGTGTGTGTGTATGTGTATGTGTATGTATGTGTGTGTGTGTGTGT
>JBAJNP010013959.1:0-11505 GCA_036877545.1 Yasuhikotakia modesta | reverse complement strand
GTGCCTGTGTGTGAGTGTGTGAGTGCGTGTATGTGAGTGTGTGTGTGTGTGTGTATGTATGTGAGTGAGTGTGTGTGTGTGTGTACCTGTATTGTGAGGTTGTGATGTTGTCCAGAACTGATGTGCAGGATTATTGATCTCATCTGTCGTGTCCGAAACATGAACTCAAGGTGCCAAGGAATGGTTACCATGGCAGCCAAATTATTCCACAACAACAGACTGTTGCCCTGGAAACGCAACGGGTTTGGCATCGCTGCACCACAGACAGAAAGACATACACAGACGGTTAGCCTGCAAGTTTCTTGAAGTTTCTCAGTTGATCTCATCAATCTCTCTGCGGGTCTCAGGTGTGTCTCTCACCTTTCTCACAGTTGCGTCCTCCAAAGCTCAGCGGACACTGGCAGCTGTAGGAGCCCCACAGGTTGACACAGGTCCCTCCGTTCACACACGGGGTATTACTGCAGACGTGACGTTTGGCTGAACAGCCTGACAGGAGACGACCATCACTCACACACACTCACACTGCGTCTCAGAAACCTGCTGTGTGTTTTCTTACCTGCCACCGTTCCGTTATTAGCGATAAATCCCGCCATGTCGATCTGACGGCTGTCGATGCGCAGGTCCTTCATGCAGCCGATGAACTGCCGGTTCTGAACGGGAAACTCCTCTGGGAGTTTGGGGACTCCGCCCAGCAGAAGAGGTCCAGTCAGATCCAGAGACCTGCGAGAGAACCTGAAACTGAGCCCCATCCTCTGAAGCCAAACACACGCTGAATTCTGTTTGTTGTTTGTTTATGTTTATCTCACCTTTACAGCTTTAATGAGCAGTATAACTTCATTTATGAATATGACAATTTAATGAATAAATGTAAACACAACTGTGCCAATAAAGTACTTGATTAGTTCTGAATATTCATGCAATTTTATGTGCAGTGACATCATAGACATGTGTCATTACTTCTTGGATCCTGATTGGCTACCCTGGGCAGAGCAGGAGTAGTTTCCAATCACATGACCGAATCGTAGAGCAACAGACGTGTCACAGTTATCCACCGTTACGACGACAACCTTCTGACCCGAGGGGCCGTGGGGAAGACCAGCCCGGTTCAGAGCGGGCTGAGAGAGAGAGAGAGAGAGAGAGAGACATTTTTGGTTCACTGCTCACAGAATTCACCAGGTTGACTTGCTGACATCCCATAATACTCTGCTGCTGTTCTGCACTGAATCTTTTATATATAGAGTCAGGATTTATCACTTCTTTGTTTTCACCAGCTTTAAAGTCGCTTCAGATAAAAGCGCCTTTTAAATGTAAAAGAGTCACAATTATAAATGTGCCTGTATTCATTAATGAGATTAATGTCACCACACAGACAGCCCAGCGTCCCAGAGGTGTGTGTGCGAGACTGAGTGTGTGTCGATATTTACTCTGCTGGTAAGCAGACAGAGAATAATAACGATAAAGCAGCCGAGCTGTACTAATGGGTCACATTACAATCTGGTGCGTCGCAGCATCCCCCACACACACGCTTACCTTGTTGTAATAGTGCACGTGTGTTGTGTGCCACTGGCCATCGCTGACTCCGCCCAGAATGAAAGGTGACACGGTTGTCTTGGTTTCACCTGCAGGGGTCAAAGGTTATTAGCATATTCTGAATGAAGAAGGACAATGATCTGATGATCATGAAGTATGCGGTTCCATTTCTGAGTGGGTGTCTGTTGCTAGGCAACCGCAGGGTTAATCTGGAAAAGTGTCACTAACCCGGATTCTAAACTGGGAAACATTCCTTCATCCCTAGTTTAGCTTAGTTTAGTTTAGCCTAATTTTCACAGAATATATCATCATCCTACAAATTCAGAATTCAACTTTCCATTATATATCTTTGTTATTGTTACTTTTCAAATGCCATTGAATTAAAAACAACATTTTACTGGAATTACGGCATTTTGAGTGAAGTTTGCCATATTTGAAGATAATGGTTCGATTCAGCAATGAGACGAAGATGAACTTGAAATAATCTCAGATATGATTTGGCTGTTTGTGGTTCTAGATTTGTGTACCTGCAGAGAATGTCAGCTGAATCTGCTGTCTGATTATCTCCAGCGCGATGAAATCATGTTTCTCATTGAAGCGACCGTTATACAGCAGGAGTCCATTCGGCTCATGAGTCGCAAACCTGGAGAACAAATGAGACCATTTGGATGGATCAGAACATCAGAACAGAGTTTGTGTGTGTGTGTGTGTGTGTTGGAGTGGTTGTGGAGAGTGGATGACGATGATGAAGGTGTTGCTAGGCAGTTGTTGCTATATGGAGGGTGGTTGCTATGCAGTTGCTATGCAGTTGCAATGGTGATATGGGTGGTTGACCCAGTTTTCCAGGTAAGAGTGATTTTTTTAAAACAAGAACATGATGTGAAGACTGTTCCTGTCTACAGCACTGAGTTACTTCAGATCAGAAACGCATCAAACACAAACACAGAGACTTTCTCAGGTGTCTCATTTATAAAGTAGGTCAATCTCAACATCTCACAGACTGTAAAAACACAGAATCACACAAACATCTGCAGTGCTGCAGATTGTTTGTTTTAATTTAACTGCACAAGAATATCTTGTGTTAAAGGCTTATTTTATTCAGCTGCATGTTGTTATTATTACGAGTGGAACAGCATTATGTCTGTTTACTGTGTAACTGTGTGTGTGGCAGGACTAACACATGCTCTGTCATCTGATGGAGTATTTGTTCAGTTACTTCAGTATTAACGTTGTCTTGCTGTGGGTTGAGAACGGTTGACCTGGTTACCAGAGAAAACGACCACATCTCCACACACACACACACACACACACACACACACACACACACGATCTGTCACGCATCCATTATTTCTCTTTCTTCAGCTCTGATTTATTTCGGTTAACTGCATCTTGTCACGCATTTCCTCATTTTGCCCTGATGTTTAAGATTTCCTATTCTTCACTGAATAAAGATCATTCAGCTAGTTTTCATCATTGTTATTCTATATGTTTTACTTGAACCTGAAGGATCAAAGCCTTCAGTGCAGAGAAGTTTTTCCTCCGCCCCTCGTTTAAAACACACGCGCTAAAGAGATTACTGACAGAGCATTCATCAGCAAACAGCCGTGAGAAAAGGAGAGAAAGAAAAGAGCAAAACAGAGACACAGCAGAGAAAAGGAAACATCCGGCCATGAATCTGTTTTCTACTCAACACAAGAGACGAGTGACAGAACACGACCTCAATCTTGCTCTCCTGTCACAGCAGATAAAACAACATCCTCTGCCTCACTGGAAATATTTCACACAAATAATGTTCTCATCACAGAACAAGCCCATGAAGATCAAACGCCACGAAGAACTGAGTTTGATTAAGAACCAAACGCTGCGGACAGAATCATCTGCTAGTATCCGGACTGCAGGTTTGTGGGTGTGTGCGATACTCACGACAGCGTCAGGGTGAAGTGAAATCTCTGATGAAGACCTTTGAAGGTGATGAAGGACTGTGGTGGGAAGTTCCTGGAGCTCATGGAGCAAAAGGGCTTCTCGAAGCCTCCAGCTGGACAGTCACACCTGAAACCTCCAACCAGAAGATTGACACACGTCCCTCCGTTCTTACACACGCCATCAGCACAGCGGCCGGAGCGAGAGGAGACCTGGCACCTCTCACCTGCACACACAGATGCACAGACTTCAGAAGCGAGGTTTTTGAATCACTCATGATTATTGAGTAGACCTTATCTGATAGAAACTCACGTGAGGTGGAGTCTTCCTCAGAAACGTCTAAAAAACTTTACAATTATACTAAAGTTAATACTAAAGAGTTATACTAAAGAAATGCAATGTGTGATTTTCTGTTTAATAGATTCAGGAAAACAAAAAGACGTGTGAGAGTGTGTGATGGAGTGAGGAGGGGGTGTGTTTTTGCAGGATAAAGCTGCACTGTTAGATACACAAAAGATGATTTGCTTCGCTCATCATAACAGAAACATTTGTTTGCGTGCCAATCAAACAAAGCTAGTCTTCCTGTGTACAGACACTCACACACTCTCTCATATTCACACACACACAGATCAGTTGATTCATTTACATTCACCTACATCATTTCTAATCTCCATTTACACGCGTTCAGTTAGAAAGAGACAGAACTGAACTCAGATTGTGGGTCAGTCAGGAAACACTGAAACATCAGCTGAATCTCCAGTATAAATAAGTGTGGGTTTTTACAATTTAAAAAACAACTTTATTTACGATCATTTTTACAAATGAGGACATCCTCAAAATGGTGGTTTGTTGCTGATTTTGTGCTGAAATTTGAAAACACACACAGACACACTTGAGCTGGTGAGAAAGATTCATCTCATGAGAGATGAGACTTTTTTAAACACACATCACACGTATCACACATTTCTACACAACATGTTAAACCACACACACTTGAGCTGGTGAGTATGAATGACTCATCTTATCAAAATGATCAAATCTGAGCTGTATCACACACTCCTGAACAACACACACAGTAAAATTAGCCTGCAGAATGGGAATAGATGCAGGAACAGTGTGGTGAATGTTTCAAACATACTTCACTCTCCTCATCACACACACACACGTTTCATTTTTAGCTCCCGCACACTTGAACACCTACACAACCCCTCTGTGTCAAAATCCCACCCACACGCTAACACACGTTAGGTTTCTGTGCTTTGTGAGGACTTTCCAAACCGATGTAAAGCAGTTGTGAGAGACACTTTAACATTCAGCTGTTAGCAGAGTGTATGTCAGGAATATAAAAGCATTTCTTTATAATGTTCTTAGTGCTAAAGCAATTAAAACACACCCGTGGGGCACCAGAATGACAGAATTCATTGGAATAATTTTCATATGAATTTTTAATGCACGCTTTAAGGTATATGTACATGTGTGTGTTAGGAGGCTCCGCCCCATCTCACCTGTGTAGTCATGGAGACATTCGCAGGTGAAGCCCCCCTCGTGACTGTGGCAGATGCCGTGAGCGCCACAGGGTTTGGAGTAGCACAGGTCGATTTCCGTCTCGCAGTAATCACCCGTGAACCCGAGTGGGCAGCGACACCTCAGACCTGTGATCGGGTGGATGGGCCGAAACAAAATGGTGTCAGAGGCCACGAATGGTGCCAGACTGTCAAACTTCAGCACAGACACACACTTCATGTAGTTCTCACACGGCTCCCGCAGGCAAATGTTGTCATCAAATGGAAGAACTTCCTGTGAGGAAATCTGTGCCAGCAAACTGCGATTCAGATACAAGCGTTCCTGTAACTCCTCTGACCCAAAAAACTCTGCCTTGCTTTCGACACTGCGACCCAACCGGGCAGGAGCGACTCCGTCAACCTGCAATGCCTCGCCTGGCAGCGCCACCGACAAACTAACATTCAGGATTCCAGCGCTGACGTCCGTGTCGTTCTGGATGTTGAAGACCACGACATCCTCAGGGGACGCAGAGAGCACACGGGCCACGCCCTCCAAAAATTGAGCCAATAAGAGCGAGAGGAACTGCTCCTGTGATGTGTTAGCCAATCGCAGCGTGATGCTATTAGACAGCATTTCATCCGTGATGATGGTGACCTGCAGAAGACACTGAGCTGACACTGAATGAACTCCATCTGAAAAAACAAACCCAACAACTAGTTACCATGAATCACCACTCAAATAATCACAATCACTGCAGGCATGAATCACCACTCAAATAATCATAATAGCTGCAGGCATGAATCACCACTCAAATAATCACAATCATATATTAAAAATTGTGTTAATGTTATAATCAGACTTTTGTCATTTGACTGTAAATGTTTAAAGAACCACAGCAGATTAAATTCACCCCATTCCAGCTCATGTGAGACAAGCATCACCTCAATAACTGAAATTTGCAATTCTTGTCTAACAGTTGTCTTAGATGGCAACACTAACTGGGGGCGGGGCTTAGGGGTGGGGCCTAGAGTCAGGTCAGCGTTTCACTTCCTGTTCTGGCCCAAGACAGCAGCGTTTCCTTTATAACAATCTAACAGTGATCACTAATTGACCAAACACTGATTCAATGCATTAGAATGCAAATAAATGTCATTAATCTGCCTCTCAGAGCCGCCAGCCAGTCACCATCAGATACTCACACACACACAAGAATCCTGGGAACCAACAAACACACAAAATACACTTAATCAAATCAAAGCTGTCCTCAAACAGGCATTACTGCCAACACACACAACAGGCAGCTTTGTGTGATATCTGTGGATGAAACCCAGAGTTCTTATTACACACACACACACAATGAAGAGAAAGAGAACAACACACACAGACTAACAAGCAGAAACAAACACATTATTTAGAAATCATTAGCAACA
Source organism: Yasuhikotakia modesta (assembly GCA_036877545.1). Taxonomy (NCBI): domain Eukaryota; kingdom Metazoa; phylum Chordata; class Actinopteri; order Cypriniformes; family Botiidae; genus Yasuhikotakia; species Yasuhikotakia modesta. The sequence continues at coordinate 5,122 of JBAJNP010013959.1, read as the reverse complement.
TTCATTTAAAACCCCCGACTGGCAAACTTGAACAGGGTCTGAATTTAACTTCTGAAATGTGCGATTTCAGCCCCAGTCTGATCTCAAGAGAGATCAAGTCTGATCGCACATTCAGAAATGATTTTCAGAAAGGTTTTGCTGATCTGTCTGCATTAATGTACTTAGTTTTAGTGCTAATGTTTTAGGGAATTAATGTTTGCAGGAAGTTCCTGTGAAGTTTATGAAAATAATTGAAATGACAATGCATTTGAGCAGCAATTAACTCCTAACCTAACTCCCTTAACAATCCATTAAAACATTTCATCTGTACATTTATGTGAGCAGTGCACATTTCCACAATTAATAAACTTGTTCCCAATAAAACATCAAACTCAAGACGTTTTTGCACCTGATGCTGGTTCAAGATTTACTGAACAAACTCAAAGATTTCTCCTAATAACAGCCTGTCAAAATTCACCACAAACACACACTGTGTGTGAGGCTAAGTGTGTGTTTATGTGTGAGAGTGAGGGTGTGTGTGCGTGACACTCATACCATCACAATAAATATCTTTATCATATCTTCATTTGTAATATCTCACTGACCAGCCCTGAAACATCAGTCGCTGATGTAAACTTGTCATTACAAAAATCAACACTCATCCAAAACAACCATTAGTGAGGTGTGTGTGTTTGTGAGTGTCTGAAACCTCAAACTCACTTTTTCAAACTCACTCTAAGATTTTCAATGGAAATGTGAAACTTACAAACTCCCTAAAACCTGAGGAGACGAGTCTGAGAGAGAGGAGAAACACACTTCATACAAAACATTTAGTGAAAATGTGTCCTTAATGTTTAATACAAAACAACAGGGCAGAATAGGTGATAGTAGCGCGTGTGTAACTTCATCTGTACATGAATTCTTCAGCGAGTGTTTGAGAGACAGTGAGGTTGGGTTATTAGTCAGGAGCCACTACGCACACTCCAGGTACAGATTTACCCACAACGCACCACTGCATCTCAACCCTGTAATCAAGCTGCCAGTAGTCTCATCACAGCATGTGTGTGAGTGCGCAAATGTAGATATTCCTGACTGTATAATAATGAGACTACATGAAACACAAACACACGTTTTATGATCACATGGTTTGTGTGTGAAACTACCATGCTGCAGATAAACCAGTGAGAATGATGAGGGCTCTAATGAAGACATTCCTTTACATTGTAAAACTGCTCGCTTTTTGGTCTGGATTTGGTTTGATTCTCTCATTAATTCACGTTTCTCTGATGCTGTTGTGTAAATAACATAAATCAGTTATACATTAATAAATGATATTGTTCTTCAAGAGCTACAGAAACATCTTTACTGCTGTACAATACACAAGAGAAACATACATTCACTTTAAATTCAGTGTGAATCTACTGAACAGCCGCATGGAGATTTCAAAGAGAATTCCTAATGATGTCAAACTTCACACGCACACAATCTGTGACCTACATATGAGACACTCAGAGACAGATGGACAGACAGACAGACAGACAGACAGAGACAGAAAGAGAGAGAAATACAGGCAGAGACAGACAGACAGACAAACACACACACAGACAGACAGAAACAGAACAGAACAGTCCTCCCCTCACCTTTCAAAGAAGAGCCATTAAACTCTGAAAGGCACCTAAAGACAAGTGACACCATCTCAAAGTCTGAAGTTACACCTGTCAGCTGAGTGAGACTGTTCTCATACCTGCAGATATCAGACAGCCTCAAAACTAACACCCTCACAACCATTCAGCCACATGACAAACACCTTTAAACTGGAGAGCAAACACACTGCTGAGCACCACCTGAGCTCAGTGTCACATCTCAATGCACTGATGACTTATCCTGTTGCTGTGGTAACCACAGTCCAGCTCTCACAGTGCCCTTTGAGCCACGCCCCTCTCTGAAGCAATCGCACGCCCCCGACACACCCACTGTAATTAAATCTCCTGCATATTCATGAGTGTTTAAAGATGCGGCCAATCACAGCAGTTTGTGTGCCTGTGTCCCAGAGGAAGCTCTGTTGCCGCGGGCGTCTGGTGTCATGGGAACCAAATATGCATTTCCTCCACCTGAGCTCAGAACACAGCAGTGTGAGCTCAGCAGGGGGCGGGGTTAATCCAGCCAATCAGAACACAGAAAACCTCGGTAGTCAAGTGCCAGAATAACACAATCTCAGCGGCTCTAGAATCGTTCTGTGCAAAGAAACGGATGAAGTGTCTTTACTTCACACAGGCCGTATGATTTGAAGCGTTTCCGGGTTAAAGGGTAACCCTGCCATCACACACACAAGTTGTCTAATCCTAACACACAGCTAGTCATAAACACTACAAACCTTTTAAAATGTTGTTAGTGTTGTTGTGAATAAGGAGGTCTGCAAATGTTTCTGTTAGATAGGTTCTGCTGAGAACACACAGGTTAGTGAGAACACATTCTTTCTACACAAACCTGTGATATTATTAGCTTTGAATCTGTTTTAACATCTAAAATCTCACTATATTTGTGAGGATTTTTCAAGTGTTTGGCCATTTCAAGTATAAACCTGTCACACACACACACACCTCCTACGCAACACATTTCCCTGCTGTTACAGACTGACTGAAGCTTTCCAGCTCAAACAACAACAAATCAAACATGACTTTAAACTCAGTTCACAATGTGTATGTGTGTGTGTTAGTGAAGAAAACGAGACCATATACATGATGACTTTTATACTGTACAAACTGTATATTCTGTCCCCAACACTAACTCAACACAAGCCTAAATTACATTTTAAAAAGCATCTTTTAGTATGCTTAGAATGCTGGATGTTCCCAACAGAGTGTGTGTGTCTTACCATCCTTGCCTTTGAAAAACAAGAACACACATACACACTCAGCACCCCCCCCCCCCACACACACACATTCCGCTCATTGCTCCTTATTATGGAAGTTGTCCAGGAGGTCTGAGACTTCTCAGACCATTAGCATGTTAAAAGCCCTGCAGCCTGTCACACACTCACTCACACACACTCATACACACACACACACTCACACACAATGGCAGGCAGAGTTTCCTCAGCAGGAGTGTGAGACAACAGTGAGTGAGAAACTACATGCACAGTTCAAGGATAATACAAACAACACACTGCAGTCCTCACACACACTCTCTGACGTGAACTGTCATGTTCACGACATATAAACTGAGTTAATTCACCTGCAGTCTCAAACCATCAACACACATGTACACACTGAACTAGAAAATCTCTGATCTGAAATCAGCATGCTAATGTTTTTGTCACAATCTCCTGATCACTGACCAGAACTCAGACATCCTTTATCTTTCTGGTTCGCATCCACTAAACCTACACAGCATTAGTGACACACACTCTAATCTGCGCCGGTGTCTGATTGATCACGTTTCTCTCTACATAGGTGATGACACAGATGTTCATAAAGTGAAATGAGAACACATTCACACACAGTCTGGATTATTGAATGTGAAGGTCACATGAACGACTGGTGCTGCTATCGTGTGTGTGTGAGCATGCATGTGAGTGTGTGTGTGTGAGTGAACGTGTGTGCGTGAGTGAGTGTGTGTGTGGTTGAGTGAGTGTGTGTGAGTGAATGTGTGTGCGTGGTTGAGTGTGTGTGTGTGAGTGAATGTGTGTGCGTGGTTGAGTGAGTGTGTGTGTGAGTGTGTGTGTGTGTGAGTGAATGTGTGTGCGTGGTTGAGTGAGTGTGTGTGTGAGTGAATGTGTGTGTGTGTGAGTGAATGTGTGTGCGTGGTTGAGTGAGTGTGTGTGTTTGCGTGCGTTGGGTTGCTCGCAGTTCTTCCCAGCTCACACACACTGTGACCCTCCCCACCCAGCAGGCATTTCTCGGGCTCTGCTAAGGTCGTCATGACGACTCACTGCTTAACAAAAGCATTTCTCAGCGGCATTATTCACACACAAGAGAGAAGAGATGGAGGAGGGGAGAGACAGAGTCATTTATAGACAGATGCTAGGGTGTTCCTTCGGGTTGTTAGGTCATTGCTAGGTGGTTGCTATGGTGTTCTGGGTGGTTGTCCTTTAATGTAAGTTTAAAGTTTTTCACCTGTCTAATCTTTTGACAGATCTGAGATCAGCACAAACAGAACAACATGTCTCCCTTGCTAATAACACGACCAGATGAAATCTCAAACGTCTTTTAAATTAAATAAATCAAAAACTTGTTGGACCCACAATGTGTAAGCGGATGTACCATCTAATACAGCCACCGGCCTCCACATTTTAAACAGAGATTTGCCCTGTGAAAATTGTCTCAAGTGTAAAAAACAGCCTTCTTGCATCAGAATCGTTGCAGAACTGCATACAGAGATGCACACCTACAGAAAGGTGAGTTACATAGACTTTAAACAGTTAATAAAACATTACAACACACTTTCTCACGATTCATTCATGCAGATGTTATCGTGCCACTCTCCGTGTTGATATAGAAAGCACACGACTTCAGTCACACTAGGAGATGGTGGCAGTAACACTAATGATGGTTATTTTACAAACACATCATGACAATCAGGATGAGCACCATGAGCACCATGAACACCATGAGCACCATGAGCACCATGAGCACCATGAACACCATGAGCACCATGAGCACCATGAACACCATGAGCACCATGAACACCATGAGCACCATGAGCACCATGAGCACCATGAGCACCATGAACACCATGAGCACCATGAGCACCATGAACACCATGAACACCATGAACACCATGAGCACCATGAGCACCATGAGCACCATGAACACCATGAGCACCATGAGCACCATGAGCACCATGAACACCATGAGCACCATGAGCACCATGAACACCGTGAGTTTCATACTGACTCTACTGTGGATCGTTTCTCGAGCTAATGCTAACGCTACCCGCTGCAGTGCAAACAGACGCAATACTTCGCTCGCATTGTGCCCGAGTAACAGGCAGATGTAACGCGACAGATGTAACGCGACAGATGTAACGCGACAGATGTAACGCGCCGGCGCCACTTTCTCAGTAACACGATCAAGCGCATTTCCGTCATACCTGCCGCTCGTCACAAACTCCGCCCATCACACAAACTCCGCCCATCACACAA
>JBAJNP010013958.1:0-11507 GCA_036877545.1 Yasuhikotakia modesta | reverse complement strand
ACGCAGATGTCCAGCCTCTCACATTACAGTGGAATCCAAAGGGAAGGGTCCAGAGCCAGAGCAGGTAGATGATGGACGGCACGCTGCTCCTGTGAGGGCCCATAATAGACCTACATGCCATTTTCCTGACAAGCTGCCAGGCATCTTCTTTACTTCCCCCAGTTTGCTTAATTAAAAGGCCGTATTCATAGAAGAGTGTCAGTCCAGCCAGTATTCATGAACAGACAGCTCAATAAAGATTATGTAATGTAATGAAGACCATATCAGTCTTAGGATCTTTTCATGGTGTATATTATATAATGGTGTATAGTTATGTAACTATATGTATACATATACATATATATATAGTTACATAATCCAAAGTTTTATATATATATATATATATATATACACACACACACACACACACACACACACACACACACACACACACACACACACACACACACATATACATGCAGGGAACATTTTAAAAAACATTTTGCTAACAAAACTTTCTATGTTGTCAAAACTGCTTGTGCAGTAATATTAGAACTTTATAATGTTATACATCATATATAAGATATATTCTTAAATATTCAGTGGAACATAAGAAGGTTTGAATGATGTTTTTATAACCAAGCAGGAACTTTAATACTAAAGAACGGGACATTTTGAACATTCATAGAACTTTCAAAACAACAATTTTAACATTTTGTTTACTTAATGAACAACATTAGAGACTTTTTTAGAGTCTAAAATTGTTAGCAGGGCGTGTGCCTGGGAAATTTGGTAAACAGATGCGTGCAATTATAAGCTTCTACAAAAATGAGATACAATTAAATTGAATATTTTTAAAATACAAAGGCCCTGACAAATCTCCCCATGAGTGACATTCATAGTTCACTGCCCTCAGATTGTGGGCTGGTCTGATTTGAGACATGCTTGACCTCTCAACGCTTGCTCTCTAATCTCTGTGAAATATTCATAAGTGTCTTCCCTGCATATGTCTTTCAGTGGGAGGGCTGAGGGGTGTGGCCGCGCCGCTCGGGAAGCGCTGATGTTTGTCGTTCAGAAGGCCGGTTTCCTCTATCAGCTCACACACCAGCAAGCTGCCCACATTTAGCTTGTAATTGGCTCCCAAAAGTCCACATCCCACGTTAACGAATCTCGTACGAGCCTTTATCAGAACCAGTCATTTAAAGAGATGCCGCTAAAAAGAATCAAAAATACAAATTATCTCAGAAGAGGGAACACACCATCTGTGTTTGCACGGCGAGCTTATTCTGTGAGGGAAATGAGAGTCGATTTTTATCTGTGTATTTTGATTGTTTGCAGTCATAATGAGAAGCACAGGGTCACAGAAAGAGTGTGATTTCTGCCAAACTTGTAAACACTTTAAAGCAGTAGCGCAAATAATTTATGTATCAGTGACCTCAAACGCAAAAGAAAAGGTTTTTCAAAAGATAAAAAAACAATCTGCTTCGGCAGACATAGCCACACGCCAGTGTGGCAGTGTGTCACTTCATGATATAAAACAATTTTAGGTTGTAGGAACATTTCTGTAATGTTTACATTAGAAACAAATACATAGCGATTATTGTAAAGATCAAGAACCCTTCAAAACATCCAATTTAGTAACATTATTGCTTGTTTTTAAAGACTATTTAAACCATGTTTTAAATCATTCCACCAAAGTATTTAGGAATGCTCACTAACTACTTAAGAACGTTTTGATAAGATATATAACACTAAAGAAACATTCTTCCGATGTTACTGCAAGGACTTTTTGCATCACTTTGAGAACTTTCAGAGAATGTTCTGAGAACATTCCCTGTTAGCTGGAACATGCATACTGTTCTCTTCCATAACACTCACAGAATACAGAGGTTTCCTGTGGTATTGAATCACTCATTAAAGATCAGACATGAAAGCATTGGTCATTACCACAACGTTTACATCTGCTGTGGCACATAAAAGACAAAAACAACTCTTTCAGGACAATAAGAGGAACAGTTATGGGAGAGGACATTGTCTGTCTGGTTTCTCATTATGACAGTGGTACCCGAGCCTGACCCCATTTTATTAGTTTTAAAAGACAACCACAGACCAAGGAAATGCTTATTAGGTCCTTTATGGTCTCATGCGTTCTTTGATCGTAACCGTGACAACTCTTCAATCTGTCACTCAGACAAATTAGCAGATGCTTGTGAATGTTAAAAATGATTATTTAGAAATGTAATGATACCTGGTCTTTCCTCATTAACGGAAAATAAAAATCTACTGCATGATGTCCTTTTGTAATAAATAAAACTGTAACCTCACAGACAATTTGTGACAGACATACACTAAATACACTATTCTCAAATACAGTATGTTTTTCAACACTGTAATTAAACAGTAACTTTATAGAACATTAACAGGATGTGGAATTACTGAATTGAACATGTTTTTTGTTTCTACAGCTTTAGTACAGAATTTTGGATGGTTCTGGGATTTATGCGGTGTTCCCATTAGGAACCGAGTGACAGGGCTGGGCACCCCTGTCCTCCATTAACTGAGGATTAGTGCTGGACCTCACACCCTTTGATGAATGGATTCTTCACATCCGCTCTGCAGAATGTCGGCTGGCAGTCACGCTCTTGCACACACATTTTTTTCCCCCAAACTTACTGTATTGGACATTGGAACAAGGTGTTGGTCACATTCATTATTCCATGCAACTATGAAACCAAAGACTTGACAAGACAAGAATTGACCATAATGACGTCACAAAAATATTTGTAGTGTCAAAGTTTGACTTTGAATTTAAAATATTACAGTTTATATGTTGTTTATACGTCTGTTCAAAGCTGTTTAATGTTTTGGTGCACACTGCCCTCTAATGTTAAAGAGCATGAACACCAGGACACTATATATATATTAGGCTGGCGGTCTTAAAAAGCCACTTTCGGCAGTGAGTTAAAAACCCGTGAAATCATAGTTAGTTTGCGGCTTTTAGTTCATGTCTGTTAGCTATCTTTGTGCAAACTATATGCAGAATTAACGCTTAGCAGATGTACATGTATAAATGATCCCTTATGGGATCTTGTGGAATGGAAACTTGACCTCCGCTTTGGAGGTTTTTGAGGGACTGTTTATTTTTAAAGGTAATTATTAATATAAACACACAAGACTCTCTCCTCTCTTTTGCTCTCTCTCAAGCCACATTTTCCCTCCACTTTTCCATCACTGACTTGAGTCCAGGCACTAAAGATAAACATCAGCAGTGAGACTCACTGCTGCAAGACTGACTAACAATTCAGAAATAGACTGTCAGGGATTTTTCCTTAAACACATTAAACCACGTTATTTGGTTTTTGTCCATTCTCAGACGCATTAATTATTAGGCATCAATGAAGCATTTTGAAAATCCAGTCAATGTGACTGTGTGGAATAATACATCTGTCCCAGGTAACAATTTTAGATTATAAAAATGTTTCTTTAACGTTTCCGTTAGGTAACACAAAATTTATTTTAAATGTTGTACTGTAGGAACATTCAAAATGTCAAAATGTTGCTTGTTTATGAGAACTATTATAAACTGTTTAATTCTGTGATGTTATGAAACATTCCAACTCAAGTTAGCTAGAAGGTTCTTCGCACTTTGCTTCAAGAGCATTTTTGAGTACTTTGAGAGAACTTTTGGAGAACGTTAGCCAACATTCTGAAAATGTTGGCTGCTTAAAGGGGATATAGCATATGATTATTCAGACCCTGGTAGACCAACAGTTTTTTGAGTGAGAAACAGGCAGGCCTGTGTGCATCTCAGACTGGAAGCTTTGGAGGGACGTATGAAAGGCCTGTTCAACGGCAGTCAGAGCTCCAGTGTGGACACAGTGTTCCCTAGTAGGTGTGGCACATCCTGAGGGTACGAAACACATGCACATATACATCAAGGCCAGTTTCCTGTTGCCTGGCTTACACAACGTTCCCTTATGGAAGCATCATAGTCCCTAAGTGAAGAAAAATGAGTTAAGCAAAACTATTTATTTAAATACTAAAAATTAACTGACATAAGCTTCATGTCTTTTATAGTGTATATGTTTATGTTAGAACTTCATAGATGTCCATTTGGTACCGGAACTGGAACACCTCAGTACTGTTGGGTGAGTTATAGAGGTAAGATCTGTCACAGAGCCCTTTCATGTGCATTAGACATCAGTGTGAACCAGCGGCAGACATTTCACAGGTATAAATGCAACTGTGTGGAGAATTTGTACGGCTCATGTGCAGAGAACCAAACTGAATTGCACTTTTATGTACAAAATTTTGATTCCAGGTTTCTGAATGCTCTCGCATTCATCAGTTTTCCCAAAAGAACCAGAAGAACCGGAGCACAGACAGTAAGGACAGCAGAACGTGAGAACATTCCTTTTTGCCAACACAGAATTCTTTATTTCCCTGTGGACTAATTTAATCAGGAACTCTGATTTTAAGGAGCACTCACTAGCGCTATTATAACAAACCCATATTTTGTGACAAGCTACATGCGTATCTCAGGGCAATTCCAGTATGGTAGACAGGCACTGTTTTCTCTTTGTTTAACAGATGCCAGATACTTGAATGCACATTTATCTTATCCTGACATTCAGTGACTGCAATAGTGGATTTTAAATAAATTATTGTTGCAAACATATAGCAGCAGTACAGCTAAATGAAAACATAGCGGGTCTCTTGCTATAAATAGGATAAATTCATGATTTGGTGGGATTGTTTTTTTGAGAAGGAACTATTTATAAAACCTTCATGTGAATCACAAACCCTTTGGCCTTTCAGTAAACCCCTCCATTTCTCTTTCAATTTCCCCCTTTTTTTCTTGTTATCCCTATCAAGCAAGTGACATGACATGATGAAATTACAATGTTACAGTTATGATAATCAAAGCTATAATCACTGATTATTCTAGTTTTATTGTGTGGCATTATTTGTTTGTAATGTAAGGACAGTGTGAGCCATATGCTGTAGGTCTGTAGTTTTGTCACAGAGTCACAGAGTTGCCCAGGCAGACAGCTGGGCTTTGGCATTTGCTGGTTCTCCATGGCCTGGAAAGATCAAAAATAGTTTGAGGATGATGTAAACATCAAGTTCTCACTAAATTTGTTTTGTCCAGAATAAGACCTCAGACAAGAATGTCTTATCAGATAAGAAAGTCTTACACTACTTATATTTTGAGAATGTCTGTACATTTCATGCTGATAATCACTTAAATCTATTTTTTTGATCAATTTTGTTCTATAATTGAAAGTCTTGATTTCAACAGTAATATAAACGTTAAACAGTTAAAGCATTAAAATGACTGCATGGGCGTGAGACTGCTCTGAATCTCTGAAGTTTTGTGATGTATAATGGCACCATTGTATTCTGAAATCACAGCTGCTCGAAACAAGCTGACTGTCTCCAACTGAAAGTTAATATCAGAAAATAGGCTGTTTCTCAGCGTATATTACATGTGACACATTTTGCACAAACAAGCCAAATTCAGTCTTGCTTTAATTTCAACAAAAGCAAACAAAGTCTAGCAGCATCATACATAAATAACATTGCTTCATTTGGATAAAGTTATCCTTTAAGATTTAGTAAAAAACAAAATGCTACACACACACAAACACACAACAAACATTCAAAGCACTTCATTTCTCATCACATGAGCATCGATTTTTGTCCATCAGATGTTTCAAATTAAGGCAATCACTCTTAATCTCATTTGGCGTTACAGAATAAAACCCTTTTGTTTTAATTAAGTGACGTGTGTCACCATCAGTGTAACAAACATCCCAGTGTTGTGCAGAAAACCTGGTCACATGACACACTTTACACAAACGTCAGAAAGCATAAAAAGCATCAAAATTATGAAACAGTAAAGTCTTTCTCTTCAAGCAAACTAAAAGATTTGTTTACCAATGTCTGTTCATTTTCTACGAACCTATAGCCAAAAAATTTCATGGTCGGTCCACAAACTTTCTGTACAACTTGGGCCAGTTTAAATGGGATACGAAACCTCCATTTTTCCACCTGTTCTGAAGAGTTTTTTTGGGTGGAATACACGCCGCTGGTCTCTGTGGATGTGTGTGTGTTCTTAAGAATCCAGTCCCTCGCTTGTGTTGTAAATGGAATCCCTGTGAAGTTGTACATTTCTGCTGCTTTTTGCATAGGGTACCTGGCGATGTCTTCGTAGCGTACTAGCATGTAGCGGTTCTTCAACCATTTAGGCTGACTCAAGCCCAGCTCAGCAGACATGCGGATGTTGTTACAGTTTCCTTCAAGACGTTTTACCTCCTCGTCTTCAACAGGTATGTCCCCATTCACAGCCCAACTTTTCCAGTTCTGGTACTTACTTGCAAAAGCCACCATCCTTGATGCCAGGATGGCTCGAGGGTCTCTCACCAGCTGTATGAGTCTCACATCCAACTGAGGGTCCTTTACCAGCGAACGAAGCGTGTCTAGTTGCTGAACCCTCACGGTTTTGATAACCCTGTGTTTTTTTTCTTGACAGGCCTCAGATGCCAAGGTCAGATTAAGAGGCCCGCACCTTCTTGTCTTGCAGTGGTACCTCTCAAAAACATTTTTTACGACTGGAGTGCAGACTCGCTCCTCGCAGAGGGCCATACTGGATTCTCTGCGGAAGAGGGCAGGGGTCACGTGGTTCCGGGGAGGGGGGCTGATGTAGCCCTCCAGAAGGGAGAAGTCGCAGAGGAAGAGATGCTTCAGGACATCCCTGTAAACCCAAACAGACACGCTGGTATTTGTGCCACCGGTGCTAAACGACAGCATCTTCTCCACGTGCCAAAGCGGCTCAAACAGGTAAAACATATTGGCACCCTGTTGGTTGAAAAACTCGCCCACAAAGGAGGAACCGGTACGAGTGGTAGCCATCAACAGGATGTGCTTTTGGCCTGTCAGACTGGCCCTTAATATCCGAGTGTTGTTTTCAGTATAAAACTCATCTGGATAGGAGCTGTTGTCGTCCATTAGCACAAAGGAACTGGAGACTGGTGTCTCAGGAGTCTGTGGCGTTCTATGCAGTGTCAGCTTTTCTGAAACCCTGTGAATGGAAATAAAATTACACACTTATCCCTTTAACCCCCATATGCTGTATAAGTTCACTTAAAAAGAAATGTTTTTTTAAAATATTATTTACACAAAAGAAAATATTTGGAAGCAATCAACAGGGGCACCGATTGGCTTCTATTGTATGGACACAAAACCACTCACACATTTCTCAAAATATCTTTTTGTCACAGAATAAATAGTCATACAGGTTTGAAATCACATGAAGTTTTTTGAATGAACTATCCCTTTAATTCCTATTTTGTCACCAGAAAATAATACAACTTTCATAATAAAGCAAAAATAATAATCAAACTTTTTACCTTGAAATAATGTTGTTCTCCTTTTCGATGATGACAAGCGCCACAATGCAGATAATGATAACCGCATACTTGTTCCTCATTCTCAAACTCAGTTTTATGTAGGAAGTGCCACCACAGACTGCTAATTAGTCACTGCCGCCTGCAGTTTTGGGTTCACCTCATGTCCCTTATCAACCGTTTATCTGCAATAGTCAAAATCAAAGAGGATACCAAGGTTAGTGCACATTCTAACAACAATATTTTCCATTTTTACATAAAACTCACTGACACACCAGCTCTGTTTATTGATTGTAAACGGTGACAGATTTATACTCTTTGGCACAGGCAGGTAAAAGCAGACAGACAATGTCAGCTTTGTTCCCCAACAAGAAACCTGAACTGTCATCACCTGTCCAGTAATTCCACTAACTTGGAATGATGAGAGATGATAAGTTGCATAGAACACAACATCTCTTTTCTGTGGGCTTTTCTCTGCCTGACTCATGATGAATCATCTAAAACGTTTTTAGCATTTTCATTTACATTAACAACACATTTACACACACAATTGGCAGACACTTTAATCCAAAGCAACAGTACGGGACAGTACGGGTTTTTCCCGTGGGAATTGAACCCACAGACTTTGTGCTGCTAGTGCAATGCCTACCAATTTTCAAAATATAGCAGAATGAGATCCTTGAGCTACAGAGATAAACTTTAATGAAGTTAAAAACCTTTCTAAAATAAACTTCTCTGAAGGAAATTAAATCACAACACAGTAGCTACATAGAACTGCTTCTGGGCAACCCACAATAAAGAGGAAATGACACGTCCCACAGCAGAGAGACAGAAATGCTTTTATGAAGTCTTGGAAGTCAGTTGCTGTGTGAAATGTCGAATTTTAGGCCATGAACCACATTCATGTTCTGAAAAAGAATTACTATATAAAATGTAATGATAAATGATGTTGTATCTGTTTTACATACATTCATCTTTTGTAAATTAAAAATTATATTTTTTATTAATATAGCATTTATTTAATATATGTGATTTCCATTGGGGCAGAAAACCAGACAGTAGCTAAAAAGAAGTTAATTTTGGGGTTCAAAGCTCTTTTGTTCCGCAAGCCATTTGTTTGTAGCTGTCTGTTACGGGGGTAGTTTTGGTTAGCCTGTTAAATTAACACTTTTTTACTGCAATTTGTAAATTTGCCACATTTAAAACTGTATGTAGTTAGACCTTTGAATAAACAGGTTTAGACACAGAACTACACATGGTTTAAAAACAAACCACTTGTGTTTCATGGAAAGGATTATTGTGTTATGCAATAGATCTTTTTGGCCATTATAATGAAGGCATTTTCTTCCCATCCTCTGAAGATTTAAATATCTTCAACAAATGGTAAGAATAAACTCTAAGTAATTTAAAGTTTTACTTATAGACTCTAAGTAATACACTAATACACTGGGCCATTAGTTTGCCTTAAAACCAGTGGCTTCAGGCCATGTTTGACCCCAGATAACCCCATATAATGGCTTTATTTGCTTTAGCTGCCATAACCTGACTTTGCTCTATTCAGGGCTGTTGCCTACCAGCAGTAATACATTGTTACCTTAATGGCATGGCAAACAACACCATTTGACAGGAGTTAATCTGAACCGGACCCTAAATAAATCTGTGACCTGACCTCAGCAAGCCCCCACATAGTTTTGAACTTAACACTTTCCTAAACATTTCTATAATCTAAATGGAAGGAGACAATGCAGATAAACAAAGTTGTAAAATAAGATGCACATTATACCCAGTGGGAAAACTGTCACAGGTAAATGCCATGCAATTTGTCTGCACAAAGAGTAGCATTTAGGATATGACACAATATTCAAGCCGTCAACAAATGATAGTGTGCAGCCTAAGTAAATATAAACCAATTATGTGAGCTTATTATGCCACAGCCGTCAAACTGTCAGAAACAGCGACTGAGCTGAAATCTTTACATATTCAAAACCCACCGGAGCGTTTGACAAATCTGCTGATATGCTCAAGCAGGGAGGGACACCTCTCTGTTCATCATCCTTATACAAATTACATTAATGGCTCCTTTATAGCCTTATAAGTGTGTTAAAAGTGTGCAGGCAATTTTTGCTTTAAATAGATTTAGATACAGGATGCTTGATCATGGCAGCAAACGTTGTTTACAAAAATCACTTTGCTTTAATGCTCATTGGTTTATCAGTGTAATTTCTTCTCAAGAAATTGTACAAATCATTGTTTTGTTCAAATGTAATACAGTAAATCTGGTAAATCTAAAATACTGACTGGTCTGTAACATGCGGTCAGTCTTTTGAACTTCTGAAACATCACTTGTTCCTGCGTTGCACTGATATAATCTAGTGCCATTTTCTGTCAGGAAACATGACACAGGAAGTGAGTTAGCGAGTTGTGTGCGGTCTGGGGCTGGGTAACATGTTTATGCTTGTGTTTTTGTCTTGTTCCATTACCGAGCGCTTTTGTGCGGTTCAGCAGCGCATGGTGGTGCCTTCTGGGAGATAGACGTGTTTAGCTGCAGTTCTTCTGTGAGATAAATTCACTATCACCAGAGACAGGCTCACATGTGCCGCCCGGGCCCACAAACCACAGCTGCAGCAGAGGTGGAGGAGGGGAACAGGGGTGTATTTGTTATGGAACCATCACAAAATGTAAATCTTAAAGAGACATGCCACCAAATGGCACCTTCTCTCTGTCACAAGCACACATACACACCTGTAAGAACTGTTGCTTGCTAAGTGAAGTTTGTCACAGGATGTAAAACAATGTGAAAAGCGTTTAGTGGCTTTTATAAGAACAATAGAATTAGATTAACAAATAAAAACTAAACGCTTACAATCTTTTATTAGGTCATGTGGATGGAGTCAAAAGTTGTTTGTTCTAGATAAGCAAACAGCAGATTATTTACAACTGTGAGGATTTGCCCACATCATTTGTCAGGAATCTTAAAACTTTGGCACCTACTTCATGGAATGAAATTAATATAGGATGAATCAAACGCTTGAACTGTTAAATTAAACGGTTTGCTCCATGTTTTATTTTACTATTTGCCAGAAGATCTTTAGACTCGATTAAATGAAAAACTGAAAGCGGGGATGAAAGCCCCACCCCCAATTTTATAAGACATTCAATGATAAGGGGAAAAATAACAATACATTATTGTTACAAACAATAATCACATGCATCACATTATAACATTATTGCACTATTAAAAAATGTATTTTACAAAAAAAAAACTGCCAGGTGCGAAAGTTACTGTAGCCGGATAACTGGTAAGACGCGTATTGTTAAAATCTTACCTTACAGAACTAAACGCGTCTTGTGGCTCATCCGGTGCATCTTACACGATTTCTGGAGACCGGCACACATCGTTCCTTCGCGTATGCTAACCCTCAAAAGACTGCAGTGAGTTGAGTTTAACGACTTAATATAAAAGTTAACGTTTGACTTATACAAACTTCATGTCCTGGTAATCTTTTCTTTATCCACGAACAAAAGGCAGAGACGGTTCACTAAAGTTTACAGCTCCAACTTTGACATTCTCGCCTGTGTTCAGTTCGCGTGCGAGTTAAAGGGTCCGAAAGCCACTTCTAGACTCCCACGATATTAAAGAAAGACTTATTTCGTTCAATTCGCCTTTTCTCCTATGCAGCGTGGTGGAAACGTGTCCATTACTCTGCGGTCTTCAAGTTTGGGCTATCCCTGGATACGTGGTCACGTGGTAAGAAAGAACCCCCAATGTGAGGGTGCTCACAAGGGCCTTTCTGTTTCTGGAGGACCCTGGGACTCCAACGTGGATTCCTTCAGCCCCTTTCTGCAGTTTTATGGGAAGTCACGTATATGTTCGCACGTGTTTTACTTTACCGAAAACGAGTCCGGGTGATAATGTGATAGTTTATCAATCGTAATGCTTGTCATGATAAAAAAAAAGACAGTTTGCTTTGTTAATTCGGCCCTGGATTTATTGCACTTCTATAGACTTCATTACTGTTATGCCCAGTTTGACATAATCGTGCTTATTGTGTGCGGGTTTGTATTTCCGTGCAACTGCGTTTGATGCTCTGTTTGCTTCACCGCAATGTCTAGGTCTCT
>JBAJNP010013957.1:0-11508 GCA_036877545.1 Yasuhikotakia modesta | reverse complement strand
ATATATATATAATTGCATCTATAACAGTTTTTCCTTATTGCCGTGAAGTCATTTTAGAAGTATTTGTAATTTTTTAGTATATAATAAAAATGTACAAAAGTAAATACAATCAAATCCCTAAAATAATTGTTATTAAAAACAATAAGCTACATATGTTTAATATAAAAAAGTTATGTATAATTAAATATAAAAAAGTTTATGCAGCTAAACATACTCTAAACATCTTTGACTTGTAGCTGTTTTAAATAAAGCTATCCGCTTTTGAACGTGTCGATTCGCGCATGCGTCGTTCTCTGTCTAGCGGCTTCGATCGCCGTACAGCTGCTCGTTTGAGAAGTAAAATATTGAATTTATGGTTATAGTTTGCTGTCGTTTCTGAAGGTTACACGAGAGTTGTCGAGTCTGTGAAGAGAATATGCCTAAAAACAAAGGTGAGACTTTCTTTAATGGCCATCATGAGAGGCGTTAGCTTCGAATTTAGCAAACAAGATAAGACGAGCGCCTTGGTGTGATATTCAGTGCAGTGGCGTATTGTCAATATATCACTTTTGACAGATTCATATGTTTCACACGACCAGTTTTGTTAAAGTTGTTTAATAACACAGAATAAAACTGGTAGAAAGTAATGTCTGTCAGTCTATTATGTGTTTCGTAACACTAATAGGACATTATGAGGTTTAGTGAAGTAATCTGCACTCCTGCCGAAATGCTTTATGTTTAAAATGCATTAAATAAAATAAGCTGTTTTACACTGGTTTAATACTGGTGTAATACTGGTTTAATGTCACTTCAGTTTAGCTATAGCCACCTGTTTTATCAGTTCAACCCCATTACGACTGGTGAATTTGTTGTTTTAGAGGTTGCTTGTATGTCCTCGTGTTAATCTTCCCCAGTCATTGCATTGCATTGCTTGGAAATGTTGTAAATGTGTTGTAGTCAGTATTCATGCTCGTGTTAACAGGTAAGGGAGGAAAAAATCGGAGACGTGGTAAGAATGAAAACGAATCAGAAAAGAGGGAGCTGGTGTTTAAAGAGGACGGACAGGGTACGTTATCATACATATAATAAACTTAACCTTTTTAGCTTAACCTATAACATTATCAGCTTTTTATTTTTTTAATTGTACGTTTTGTTCTGTCTTCCAGAATATGCTCAGGTCATTAAGATGTTGGGAAATGGGAGATTGGAGGCCATGTGTTTTGATGGAGTCAAAAGGCTTTGTCACATTCGAGGAAAGCTCCGGAAAAAGGTGCGATTTACAGCTTCAGCCTGAATGTGGATTCAGCACTTTGTGTTATTATGTGAATGATCTGAATTGTGGGTCTGGGGAACCGACAGAAGGACAGAATGATTAGTGAATATCATCTGTTAAGACTAATTAACTGATGTAATTAATTTATTACAACTTACAGTTAGTTAAATAAGTTACTTAAAGTATTATTCAGCATAGAGCACAATAACATTCTTAAAATACGGACAGACTGTTTAATATTTTCTTATGAAATATTACCGTTTTACACTTTCTGCCTCTTTGTGAATTAGGTTTGGATTAATACATCAGACATCATACTCATTGGATTAAGGGATTACCAGGTTTGTTAAATATTTATTAGTAAGTGTATTCAAGAAGTTATTGTGCAGCGTTGAACATCTGAGGTTAAACTCCGGACTCTGTTGTCAGGATAATAAAGCTGATGTCATTCTGAAGTATAATGCTGATGAGGCTCGCAGTCTGAAAGCCTACGGAGAGCTTCCAGAACATGGTCAGTATTTTAGATCTATCTAGAAAAGATCTGTGCTAGACGGTTCTTAATGAAGGAAGTTCTTGGCTTGCATGTGGGTGGTATTGCTGCACTGAATTAAATGTCAAGTCACTTTAAATTCTGACCTTTGCAGCTAAAATCAATGAGACCGATACCTTTGGGCCTGGTGATGATGATGAAATTCAGTTTGATGACATCGGTGATGATGATGAGGACATTGATGATGTAAGTATGCAGATCTTTGTATGCAGAGTTTAAAGTCTCTACAGTTTATACATTTTTTAAAACATTGTCATGGGAAGCGATTGGATCATTTTATTGTGTGATTTTGAGTTCAACTTAAATGTGAATTGTTTAATGCCTTGTTTGGGTTGTAATTTCCTCAAAGTACTTTGAGGAAAACATCAGTTTAGCCTTTTCAATCCAGTTTGTAGCCGCGCAGCAATGACATGAGTAAACAATGCAAATGCCGGTTGCCATGGTGCCTGTTGTCATGACAATGCTCCATCCCTTCTCCAGATCTAAGAAGAAACCGAGACGCAGTGGTGACAGAATCCTCACATCCCCCCAGTCAAAAACACATACACAGAAGCTCAGTTTTGGGTTTCTGTGACCAACCACACGGCTGCGTCATCACCTTTAATCCATTTTGTTATCTTTTAGTGTATTTATATTTATTTCACATCATGTGGAATTTAGCTACAAGTACAGAATCTCTGGATTCGCAATAAAAAGATAACCAATTTTATGTTTGGTCTTGAAGTCTGTATCCTAATAGAAATCCCTAAATTAGAGTGAAGGACACATTTGTGGGGGAAACTGATACCTCTATGATGCTTTTTGTCTTTTTGAAAGTTCTTCAAATTTCCCATGGTTCCCTGGGCACACAATAATGCGTTAGCCGATGTGTCTATTGTTCCTAAAGTAATGATTTTTATTTAATTTTCTAATTAAATACATTTTTAATTTTTGCCTACTTGCAACGAATGTTTGAATCATTTTACATGGCTGCAACATTTATGGGAAGTTTTCCAGTTGCCTGAAATGTTTGTAAGGTGAAATGGAAACCCTTTCTAAAGTAACTCCAAACAACTAACCACAATAAATATTTTTGTATGCAAACTGATGCAAGACTTCTGAGAGCTGGGGTTGAGTTCTTGCTAAATTGGTCCTTTTTTGCATAACCGTTGTTATGGAAACCTCTTCATTTTAAGGTTAATCGTTTTGTTGAGTCAATATTCATGGTTGCTTTTTGTCCCGTTACTTTTGATCAGAGACCAGCAATTTTGGAATAAAATAAATCTTAAAACCACAAAATTTGAGTTTAAACTTGTGATTTTTTTGGCATTGTACAAAATAGCTTTTATTACAATTAAATTAGTTTTTAGTATGTTATGTAGTACCTGAAAAACTGTGCTTAATTACCAGTTTATTTAAAGTAAAAAACTCAATTTTTGTACCTTTTGTATTTGTACAAACTGGTGTAATGATTTTTATTTGTGGTACAATACTTGTGTGTGTGTGTGTGTGTGTGTGTGTGTGTGTGTGTGTGTGTGTGGGTGGGTGTGTGTGTTTGGGTGTGTGTGTTTGGGTGTGTGTGTGTGTGTGTGTGTTTGGGTCTCACTGTCACGTGTGTTGCAGTGTGCAAATGAACTACATGGTTTGCAAAGATTCAAACCTTGCATATGGGAGACAATGGCCAGACTAACATGCTATCAAGACTGAAATTACATCCTAATTCATTTCCCTATATAAACAGCCACGTTATGTGTATATTTTCTATGCTCGTTGCTTATATAGTTATAAAGACTGTATTGCGATCTGTCGTGTTTCCATATATAACAGCGCGTATAAATTATGACGT
Organism: Yasuhikotakia modesta; assembly: GCA_036877545.1. Lineage (NCBI taxonomy): Eukaryota > Metazoa > Chordata > Actinopteri > Cypriniformes > Botiidae > Yasuhikotakia > Yasuhikotakia modesta. The sequence goes on along the minus strand of JBAJNP010013957.1, from coordinate 7,881 downwards.
AATGCATCGCTCGCGGGTGCGTCTCACGCGCGCGCCTGCGCTGTGCGCGTTGCGATTTGTGGTGCGCGTTGTGATCGATTAAAAGCTTGTGCTCTGTGTTTCTCTGCTGGCATGCGAGGACGACGCAGGACACACCGGGTTTCTCCGTCCATCCCGTTGTGATGTTTTAACACAAGCGGCGTGTGTCGTGCAGCTGAGATGTTTTGTGAATATTGATCGATTGGCAACACGATCGTGGAAATGGCAACAGTCGTGGAAAACCCGACAGGTACGTTTTGTCGTCCTTTTCCTGTGATTTACAGGAGCAGAAATGGGAAAAGCCAGCATCTTCAGCTGTTGTCATGGAAACAGGCTGCTGAGGTGAGAGGATTAGGAATGGACACCTTAAGACTGACCACAGCTGAGCTGTCAACATGGAAATGATAGTTTTTAATGAATCATTTTATGGCATGATAAGTTACTGAAGTCGTAACTCACAGAACAAGCTGTGCAGATGCCAAGTACAGCAAATATGTAGGCAGACAACAGCTAGTTATGCATTTTTGTGTATTTGTTTCCTTAAAGTTAAATTCTGTATATGTGTGTGTGCATGTTTAAAAATTTACCACAAATAGCTTGTGGTGTGGTATAAAGGTTGGTCTCGAGTTGCCTACAAATATGCGAAAAGCAAAGCTATTTTCCTTCAGCTACATTAAACATCTGCATCTTTAGATCTTCAGCCTGTAGGAAACTGACAGTCTGTGCCGCAGGCTGGCGTAAAATGATGGGTTTGTGTTCACCTCCAGCATTTTGCATTTGCATTTATTTGCATATCATTACACAATTAAAACAATGGTTTTGCATTCTTACATTCCCCCCTCCACATTCTTGGCTTGTGTAAAGGCGAGTTTATATTTATGCATTATATTTATAATAAATTTCTTTTTTTTTCCAAAGATGGCTGTTCCAAAAAGGACAAAATTCGATTGGCCAAAGAGAGACGAGAGGAAAAAGACAGGAGCCAAGGTGAGCCGTACGCTCCGTTTAAGCCGGGTTTAATCCCTACACTAGATAAGTTAAAGGAAAGGGCAATAGATTGCAGGTCCATAAATCACAGAATCAAATGCAACTGGCGCAGCAGACGACGACGTATAATGCACCTAAGTGCTTAGTGTAACAAAATCAGTGTTATCAGCAGACAGAGAGAGGCTTGGCCTTCACAGTACCAGGGCAATCTATAATCAACCTATAGTCAATCTATAGTTATATGTAGTCATATATAGTCAATATATAGTTTATAGTCATAAATAGTCAAACTATAGTCATCTATAGTCATATATATAGTCACATATAGTTATATGTAGTCATGTGTGTCATCTGTGTCTCTGTAGCTGTGCGAGAACAAGCTGTCTGGGAGAAACAGCAGCGAGCCCAGCAGCAGTATGTTCGCTCAGTGGAGGAACGAGCCAGACGTCTGGAGGAGCAGCGGCAGAAGGAGGTGCTTCGTCGCTCGGCCGTGGAGGAGAAAAGAAGGCAGCGCACGGAGGAAGAAAAGGTCAGGAGTCACAGGCAAACTTCCTTTGGTTATGTGCAAATTTTAGCATCGTTTAATGGGTGGGGTCAAATTGGTTTTAATATGTGATAAATAACTACAATTCTTTTACACTCACATTTTACCTGTCCTGTATTTTAAATAAATATAATACTGGGACAAAACATTCATAGTATATATCTATAATAACTATAAAAACTTAAAAGATATTACCATTTGCGATCAGTTTTGTGTAGTATGTTAGTTCCAGGTGTCCGGATATTCTTGGTGACATCATACTAGGTGACACATACTTGAGTTTCCAAATATATTCTTTTGTGTTCCTCAGAAGAAAAAGTCGTTTTAAATGAGTAAATGATGGGAGAATTATTTTTGCATGAACTAAGGAATGGATTAAGGAATAGATAAGAGTATTGTGGTACTGATTTTGAATCGGTGAAGTGTTTGTCTGTTGCTTTATAGTGCCGCTGCTTTATTGTCTAGCCCTACTTTAGATGACTTTGTTCTGGCTGGATCTTGGATTTAAATGAATTCTGGCTCCCTGTATCTGCAGTGAAACTGAATGCGCATCAGCCTGCCCTCCTTATGTGCACCTGCAAATAGTTTGCAGTATAAACCTCCTTATTTATAATAAGCCACATGCTGATAGCTACCAAACCATTTATCACCGTCTCTGCCTGATTCTTCTTCATTAAGGATCCAATGAAAAAATAATGAGATACAAAAAGCTTAAAATTCATCTAAATTCTTGTGTTGTTTGTGGTTTTTATACCATTTGTAATTTGTGGTACAGTAATTGTACAGTGACCTTGAGCTTTTGGAAAGGTGCTTAATAAATATTTATTCATATTACTATTATTTATATTATTTTTGTGGTTTAAATAACAGCCAAAATTACAAAAATAGCTCACCAATCAGAATTGTGAGTGTGTGTGTGCGTGTGTGTGTGTGTGCTGTTCGCCCATTTGTGTCAGCCGTTGGGGAGGAGGGGTATGTGGGTGGAGTTACATGGGCCTGTTCTCTCCTCTGTCTGGCTGTGTGTGTCTAAACGCAGTCACCTGCGAGAGAGAGAGAGAGAGAAGGAGAGAGAGTCACCAAGTGCAAGAGAGGGTAAGCCGAGCGAGAGAGGTAGAAACAGAGGGGAAGGCCCTCTTATGTTGTTTGCACGCATACGGGGAGGAAAAACAGGAAGAGAGGGAGTGAGAGACGGCTGGGCGAGGTGGTCGCCATGGAGGAGCCAGTCTCATCCCCATCCTTTCGCCGCCGTAGCGACAGCTCGGTCAGAGAGTCTCTTTTCTTCCCTGTTTTGGAACGCAACGAACAGGAGCGGCTGGAGGCCCTGATGCGACGATCCTTGGACCGCAACCTCCAGGCAGACCAGAGGCCCAAACGCTGGACCTGGGGCGGACCACCCGGAACCTGCGAGGGTGAGTTACTTGTGTAGAGATGCTCGGAGTGTGTGTGTGTGTGTGAAAAACAGGGTGTGGAAACTGCAGTGCAGCCCTTTTGTTTTAAAAAAAAAAGGAAGGATATTGAGGAAAACAGCAGCAGTAGCGGGCGAGGCATGTACGGATAGAAATCAGCAGGGCTTGTGACAGCTGTGTTAGATGCAGCTGCTCCTTGTGGTCACTGCAGAGCCACAAAGGCGTCGCTCTGTTACTGAGATCTGCCTGACTTGGGTGGGCGGCTAAAGGAGTCGCCCCAGCTGCAGGGAAGCTAAGCTTCAAGGTTAACGCTGACCAATCAGTTTCAAACACCCAGGGGCATCATAAATCGTCTGTTCGGTATCTCTGTCGCCCGGAGCAGGGGGCAATTTGGGCTGTTTTAGCTGGAAACAAACACCATAAACTGTGCTGTCACTGTGCCCACACACAGTATATTAAACTGCGTAGCTGGAAGGTTTCTGCTGTGTCAATTCTGTGTTCTTACAACACCATGTATTTGTGTTAATGCCTACAAGTCTATAACTCTCCCCCAAAGAAGCAGACAGATCTCTTTCTGTGTCTACTAGCGAGGGATCACAGAGTTTTGAAAGCCCTCCCAGATTCTGTGGTGCATTTATAATTGCATCAATTATTTACCGTGCGCTGTACATAACAGTATAATCCTGTTTTCAGAGTCTTACCAGAGCAGATTGATAATATACTGTATCTAATATGGTAGAATTTTTTGCATTTGTTTGGTTGTGCATCGTGGATTAAGGCGTGTGATTAAGAATCTGTTTATTGGTCATCCTCAGGGGATGTAAAGCTCTCTGAAAAACCTGATATGATCACGGCTGCTTGCTGCGCTCTGGTTATTTCATCTTGCGGCGGTTCATGTTACCATCCTGCTTTTATTAGCAAAACTACTTTCATTTTTTAAACTCCCTGCTGGAAAATGCAGCAGTTTTCCATCAAAGAAAAACTGCTGACTGAGTAAATCGTTATTTCACAGGGACACAATGTTTCGAAGTCACTGACATTTTGTACCTACTGTGAACTTGTGAAATACGTTGTGCCAAGCTCACGCGCCTGTCCTTTGTCTGCTTTGACTCACCTGTCGTACAGGTGATCTTAAGATAGCCCCGCCCTCTTCTCCTGCTTCTGCCTCCTTAGCCAATGACCTTGCTGCTCAGCCGCCTGCCAGCAAATCCAAACACGGTATTAACTTCCTGCCGCTTTGTGTGTTGTCACTTTTCACTTGTGTAAAGATTTAATCACAGTGATTGTGATGTTGTGATATTGTGATATTTGCATGTGCATGAAATACATAGTGTGTATGTTTTGGATTTCATACGTGTTGCATAGTTGCTGTTTTCCATTGCAGCATTAATGTTAATTTTATTTTTTGGTTTCTATGGTGATTTTTAGAATTAGGATTGTTTGTTATACAAATAATCAGTATTTCTGTCATATTAAGTGTTAGGAGATTTAAAATATCATAGAAATATTAAATATTATCACAATATGTAGCTCATACTGTTGAGTTTATTGTACAGATTATGCCGAAATTCAAATCCCCTGATTTACATTAAAGTAGATATTTTTAGCTTTATATTATTTGATAAAGCTAAAACTGACTTGAGGACTGGACTTATCTGAAATATAAGAACCCAAAAGCCAAGACTCACCTTAAAAAAACAAAAATAAAACAGGATTTTTAGCACGAAAACAAGTGTTTTAAGAACAAGAACATGTTCTTATTCAATTTATTTTCATATTCAATGAGGTTAATGTAAGTCTTGATGAGATAGTGAATAGACTTTTAAGTCCCGTGACAGAACATAGTGTTACGTTTATCACCTATGGAGTCTGTCATATAATTTTCATCCCAGTAACGGATCCGGATGCATCAGGGAGGTTCTGTAATCCGGATGAGCCCGCAGCTGCATTATTCCCCCTAAGGAATGCACAGAGGCTCTCATCTGGTTCCTGATTTGATATGCAGGCACACATCCCAATTTAACAGAGTCTCCTGCAGTTACATTACCATCAAACTCCTGTGACATCACTTCCTGTGAACAAAAGATGTGTGTGCAAATTGTTCATCTGAAACTTATCTTCAAATTTGTGTACATTAAACCTTTTATATATTGTAATATAAAATATCTAAACATCCTTAAAATGACATGAAAGGCAAAATGATCTTGTTTTCAGGGAAGTCTGGTGAATAAACATTAAGGTGATTCAAAGATAATTTAATTTTCTTACCCCGCTGGCTTTACTTGTGTTGCCTGGCAACATTCTGCCTGTTTTAGGCATAAACTTCATCAGTCGGTTTATCTGAAAACAAGACTTGTGTGAAGACAGTCATAACACTTTGCTTGTAAAGTGAATGTCTTTTTATATGTATAAGTCTTTATATGTATATCTTTATTTTATATGTATAAGTTTTTAGACAAATATAAAGCTTAAAAAATATATATTATTTGTTGTAGTGTATCTGTATGTCTGTAGTGAGTACTGTTATTTTATCTTGTCTAAATGCTTGTTCCTGTGTCCTCTGTTGTTCCTGTGTTTTATTTCCCTCTGGAATCTCATGTAATGCATTTCACTGCAGTGGAAGATTTTATGATTCCGCCCGAGTCTCCAGACTCGTCCCTGAGCAGGAACTTCTCATCATCTTCTGCTACTCTACCCCATGTGACAGAAAGAGGCAAGTGTCTTTGGGTTTATAGCTTCACTGTTTAATTCCTTTCGATTTCTGCCCCGCCCTTTTTGCTCCTTTGTCTTCCTGTGACCTCCGACCCCTCAGTCTCGTGTCTTTGTTCTCGATTAGCCTCGTCCAGCCCTCACAGATCTCCATACAGAGCTTCTCCCAGTAGAGGAGATCGTAAGAAGGTCATCATGTCATACTGTGGACATCCGGACGATCCCAAAGGAACCGTGACTCTGAAGACCCCTCAGGTCCGTCTGCATGGATGTCATGAAGATTCTTGTCAACATGAATTTGGTCAGATAGCTCAGATGTGTGTATTTGGAGAACTGTACTGTGGGACACAACCCACCGAGGAACTGGTCTCCTAGCAACTACACCGATCTCCTCAGATCTGTGCTGTTGTCCAGTCAGTCATAAATTTATAGCCCACAGCGGCAGGTCTTCAGATAACAAAGAACGTTCCGAGAACGTTGGCTAACGTTAAAACAACATCTAAAAAGCTGTAACGTTAAAACAACATCTAAAAAGCTGTACGTTTTGAATGTTCCCAGAACTTTTGAAATAACAACATTTATATTTGTGTCATGAAGCGGAAACATTACGAAACATTTTGCAACCTGAAATTGTTAGCTGGGTTGGCTGTGAGACCTCCCTAACTTTGTTAAAACAGTAAATCTGCTTTTTGTTTTTGGTTTTTAGGCTGAGAAACCTGAAAAGAGCATCACTCAAACCTTTGCTGAGTCTCCAACTACGCCCACCCGCAGCCCCTCCGCTCGCAAGAACCCCAGCACACCGAAAAGGTGTCATTATATGCATTATATACGCTTTAACAGTGTGAATTCAGAGAATACGTTCTGACTTTACACTCTGTAATTCAGATCAAAGTCATGCAAGAGTCGCATTCAGTCCCCGGCTCCCTCGGGGGGGCAGTACCCTCCCTCACCAATGAGACACAGAGCCCCCACTCCAGGCAAAGAGATCAAGACATGGGAAGGAGAGGAGAAAGGATCCCTGGAGTGCAAAGGCTCCGGCACTCTAGAGAGGAAAACTTCCAGAACAGAGAGAATTCCCAAGTCCGCAAGCAAGGAATTGGGACACAATGCAGGTGATGCAGGTTATGGAATTTTTAGCGTTAAAGGGATCAAATTTTGGAAATTTAAAAACACCCATTTTCTATGAACATTTTCCACCCACCGCTAACAGGGAACGTTTTCAGAACGTTGGCTAATAGTCTTTTAAGGTTTTTTCAACGTTCTTTCTGTAAAGCTAGTAGAACATTTTTTAACATCATATATCATGTATATCAAATATGTTATTCTTAAGTTGTTAGTGGAACATTTTAAAAACATCACATTCCCTTATTATCATCTCACACTGTTAGCTTTAGTTCCTCTGGTGTTCAGTGTCTCATTACCTCACTGTTGCTAGGCAGGTTTCTAAGCAAAACCATTGCTGTGCCGCACATGTAGACGTTCTAATGTTTATGTTTTTAAACATATTTCCTTTATTTAAGAAATTATATTTCTAAACTGAGGAGGAAGTTTTTAAATAAACTCTTAAATGATCAAAGAAAATTTGCATCCTTGTGATTTAACCTTTTTAAATAATGTAACATTTATTTGTATTTTGGCCAAATACCATGGCAAATTTGGCAAAATATCATCTCTTTTATCTCCAAACATCAAGGAAAATCTGATTCCTCATAAGCACTTTAAAAATCTCCCATAACATTAGCCAAATGTGATCATCACAGTAACATGACTCGTATTCTTTCCCTATCCAGAGTCTCCAGTGACTCCCACTGGGAAAGCAGGAACCACGGACGCTGAGGAAGCCTCCAGGCTGCTGGCTGAGAGACGACGCCTGGCCAGAGTTCAGAAGGAGCTGAAGGAGAAGCAGCGGCTGGAGGAGCAGAGGTACAGATGTTCTCCAGGCTCTGAGTGATGTTCATGTTTGTGAATTATGCATCACCATCATCTCCATGGGCTTCAGACTCAGGGCTGAGGAGCTCCAGAGACAGCAGGAGGAGGAGAGACAGCGGCAGGAGCGAGCAGCTCGTGAGGCGGAGGAGAGGAGACAGAGGCAGGAGGTGGAGCGCTGCCAGAGAGAGCTGGAGGAGAGGCAACAAAAGGAGCAACGCTGGAAGGACCTCCAGGAAGACCTGGAGAGACAGGTCAGAGGGTTCTTCCAATCATCTCTTTATAAACCCC
>JBAJNP010013956.1:0-11512 GCA_036877545.1 Yasuhikotakia modesta | reverse complement strand
ACCTGTGGGAGGGGGCGTGGCTTTGGAGGGTCTCTGAAGAGAGGGCGGGGCCTTATGTTTTTAAAGCATAATCTACAAACTTATGTTTGCAATGAATTGTGGGAAATATCAGACGAAGGATCTGCGCTTTGATATTTGAACAGGATTGTATTTTGATAAAGTAGATCATTGAATCATTCAGTCAACGCTAAGATTTCTGACACACTAATTTTGATTGAATCATATTTGGATGGATGGTATGAGATTGAGATACTGGCATGGGTTCGAACTCATGCCATTGCATGAGCAAATGTTGTGATCCTGCTGCTTAAACAGCAATGAATTTCAGGTGATGCACATTTGTAAACGTGCAAAAATATGTGTGAGATATTTACAGCAGTGAGGAATCTCAGATCGCTGCTGAGAGAGAGAGAAAGAACTGATAAAACACCTGATTTCATTCTCCTGCAGTATCAGAAGCGCTTCAACTACTGCGTCGCTGCATTTATTGCAATCTGCTGGCGGACAATGAAGCAGATGCTGTGTGTACAGGAAAAACAAACCTGATGATTAAGCTGCAGAACACACACACAAAACCTTCATCATCGTCACCGTCTGACTCATTACATCACATTCATTACATCTAAACGCTTACAGACGTGACGGTCGTAAACCGGCCTTGTGCTTCTTGTTTATGGAGCAGAAACGCAGTGAAAGAGTGATGATTACTAATTGGACGCAGACTAAACGACGCGCCAGAAATGCGACGTTTTGATGGCATTGCTCACTGCTGTAATCATAACTCAGTTTAACTGCCATTGTGTTTCCTCCTAACAGTTCAGATGTTATTGCAGTAAATGTTATGAATAAATGAGGTTGCAGATCAAACGGTGGGTTTACCTGATTCGTGCTGATGTTTACATCTGTTGCGTTGAAACTGTAGTCATACAGAGAACACAGCAATTTATACATCACAACATCTCAAAGAACTAAATTGTGTGTTGTTGGTGTCCTATATAAGAAATACATTTAACATCTTATTCTGCAGCCCAGAAAATATCTGCAGTAGTCAATAATCACATCTCACTGTGATTATACGCATGCAATGTGATAATGAGTGCAGGCACTGTGATGGGCCGCAAGTTCTGCTTAATTAAAACAATAAAGACCCAAAAGTCAATTAAGAAAATGTGCCAGAGAGTCTGAGGGATGAAATCACATTCATTTCATCACAGAAACAGTTTCTTCATTAGAACTGATACACACTCCAAACTCACATCATACCGTCAATAAATCTTGTCATGTGGCAACTGCAATCTCAAAACTTCATGACACACGTCCAATATGGAGAAACTTTCTCATTTGTTTCTCATCCTGTGTGAATTATGGCTCCTTTCCGTCTCTCTCCACGTCTCAGCAGACCTCAGCGTCGTGTTCCTCCTGAGAACCTCGCAGTAATGAAAATATAATGATGCCTCTCTCTGAGAGAACTGTATTTCATTTCTCACGGGGTTTTGGCACCTAGCATCTCAGTAATGGCCCTAAACGGCAGAGATTGACAGAGCTTGATGCTTTTGTTTGATAGTCTCATCTCAGCCCGGGCGAGAGAGACAGGATTCATTTCTGCCTCATTCAATGCACTCCAGTGCATGTTATGAGGACACTTTACACCAGCAAGAAATGAGCCCATTAAATGAGACGTGTTAAAGATGTTATTATTTCTGACTTTCTGCACGTTCACCGAAGACAAACTGACACATCCGGACAGTTAAAACCTCTTCTTTAATTGGAATAAACAGACTGTATTGAAGCAATAATAATAATAAACGTTATATTCCTGCTAAAAGCATCCTTTTCCTATGTTAAAATGACTGTAAAACCACTGTGGTAATAATTTAGCTTTAACTGTAGGCAGTATCGAATGATATAAATATAAAACATAAAATATAGATGTACTGTAGATGATTTAAAGCAGCAGTCCAAACTTTTGTCTCTCTGTCACCATCTCTGTTTGAACCACGTAATTGCATGTGTGAGAAACACAATGAGGAAAATCAGTTGCTTTTGTTTTTGGTAGCATTTGGTGAGGGGATTTTTGGCATATCTCTGGCTGTTGGGTCGGTCTCATTGGCATGCATGAGCAACATTGTGAGAACTCATTCTAATTAACAGCCTTTTGTTGTTAAAACCATCCTGGAGTTTTTGTGCCACAACACCGTCAGGAAGTGAGGATTTTCTGACTGGGATGACAAGATACAGGCAGTCGGATGAGTTTCCTGTACGATTTTCTGATACATTTTCTGAAGTGTTTGTAACTAATTAATGTGGGAAAATCTCACTTCAGACTCTCACAAACAACTCAGTCACACCGGCTACGTTTTTATCTCAGCAGCCAAAACACAGCATTTGTTCTGTCCCTCAGGGTTCTGACCCGGGGCGGTTGTACGATCTCTGAATGTTCAAGTCTGTACATCTGTGAATGTGATAAATGTTGAAATGTTTGTAAATGTATGAAATAAACAACCTCTGTGCAAAACAAAATTTAACCTGCTTTCATGACATGGTCCCTTTAAAGTCAACATTTGATATTTCCTAAAGGAAATCAAATGGTATCAGGATGCCAGTTTACTCATAAGCTACTGTCTGATGAAATTAGCACTGAGTGATTTGATTCAGTGGCCAAACCTGCGTTGCCAGATGGCCACAGAGTCGCGCTGCTATTTTAAGAACTCATCTCAGCCTAATCCAAACTTTCTGGACAGAAAAAAAACAGTTCCGCCTACTTCATCAAAACAGTAACACAAACTTTCATTTTAAATCAGATCACAAGCACAGTTCTGCAAACACATTTTCCCTCAGTGAGTTGTGTGGGAATTCAGGTTAAATCCCTCCAGCTTTGACAAAAGACACAGTCACAGCTTTCGGCAGCAGCGGGAACAGAAATGATTTCTGATGAAACTCTGCCGGCGTCTTTTTGAACATGAAGGCAGATAACGCTTGAATAATTCTTAACAACTGAGAACTATTACAACTCTTTGTTACCAAACTTACTTTAATGTGAGTGTCTGGGTTTAGGTGAAGCACATACTTGTTAAAACCTCTCCGTTCTGACCCGGTTACGGTTCTCTGTTCTGTAGAAAACCCTCAGCTCTCTCTCTCTGTGTGTGTCTGGCCCAGTCGTTTACATTGTTGTGTTTCTGTGACTGTAACACCTCACTGTGGTGAGTGTTCACACTTTAAATTTAGGAGGCATTTTTCACACACCTACCCCATGATAAAAGCATTAGTATTGCACCTCTCCTCACACGAAAGTCTAGAAAACTTTTTATTGCAACTTTTAATATCTATGATTTTGTCTGGCATAAGTCCTGTTCAGTTTTACATAATCAATCAGGCAGCTTGAAATTCACAATTTATTTTTAATAGTCATTTCCTGTATCATCCCATTAAAATCAGTATGATTTTTTTTCTATGCTACAACTAGAACCAATAACTGTAATAATGTTTAATATACAGTATTTGTGTACAATATACAGTCCTATAGTTTTAACCCTGCATAAAAGGCAAGACTCAAATTTATATTCAAATAACTGAGCAGTGATGGTTGTAAAGAGACATTTATTGGTGTAATTAGTCTCATTCATCAGACACAAACATCAGACCTTCATATCTGCCCCTGCAGTCGCTCCCTTACCCCCCATGAGGAGAAAATTAACCCACTGTACATCAAAACCACATTTGGCATTCACTGTCATATTGAGTTTAACAGAACGGAAAGCGAATTTGACATTTACTCTTCCTTTCCTTTGTGCCTCTTCTTTGTGAAGGACAGAGTTCTCGCTGAAGAGATTTATGCCTGAACCGCCAGCAGAAACACGAGAAGAAAAGTGCGATTTCACAACGCCATTCACTTTCAAATAACCTCCGTTCGCACCTTCAACATCAAAACATCGGTGGTTAGAAAAGCCCAGAAACATTTTAACACCGAACCCAAACCGCTCACAGCTGAGAAACACACAGATAAGATGCTGGAAGCTTTCGCAGCCCAATTAAATTGTGATGTAGCCGGCAGCCAGGGTTTAAATCTGATGTGTAGCGTTTGTGTAGATCGATTGCATTGCTATAGGATGTCTTCAGAGCAGGCGTTTAAGATAGAGAGAGATTTATGGACGGCTGCTTCAAAGAGAATGAAATTATTCCCATCGCTGAACATCTCTCCTCTCCTCAGGTCACTGATGAGTAAAGAGTTTTCAGCTTGTGTTGTTTACAGCTCTGAGATCTGCTTCACCTTGTGTTCACATTGCCACCGCTCCTGCGCTCACATAAGCTCTGGGTTTCTGAGGGTGACGGGGGTCTGTTATCTTCATCCAGCTCCTGTAATTAAGACATTAGAGAATTTTGCACAACTCAGCGCATTAGAGGGAAGAAAACGGACGAGCGAAAGAAACTCCTGATGGTTTATCTCAAGGGCTAATTAAAAATGGACAGAATCTCTCGTTTTTTATTTCTGCCGTTGCGTCTCGGTGGGCTGGTGACCCCGCGGCGGTGGCAGCTTTCGCTGATTCTGGGATCCGACACACAAATAAGTTCTCCAGCTGGTCTAGAGGGAGACAGAAGCACAAAAAAATGCAGAATTTTAGTGCTGCATGTTTAGCAAAACTTCAAATGGTCGTTGAGATTTTGAGTCCCAGCTAACAGAGAACATTCTCAAAACATCGGCTAACGTTTGGTGAAAATTCTCTCAGTCATCCCAAAATGTTTTTGCAGATGTTTTTAGGAGCTGCTTGTTACTTTATTCTCTATCTAACGTTATTCTTGAAACATTTTAAAAATCAACAATAATAACAAAACTGGACGTTTTAAAGGTTCCTAGAACTTTCAAAGTAACATTTTTAATTGTGTTACTTGGAAATGTTAGAGAAACGTTGTAAAATGGTTAGCTGAGGGTCCCGGGTGACTTCCTGTTAGCTTCATCACTCACCGATGGTTTATGCGTCTCACATCAGATCACAGCATCAGTCCGTCTGTGTGGTGGAGCTGAGGAACTATATAATGGGGGATTTGCATTACAAAGCGGGGGCTGATTTCGGATCAGTCATGCAGGGTATAGAAACATCCAGTGCTGCATTAGTTATCAAAGAGCTTCTGATCTCAGACAGTCTCTGAAGCAAACCTCTGCTGTTCATATAAACGTTTCTGATAACTATAAGAGAACATTCTGAGAACGTTCCCTGTTAGCAGGGTAGACACAACCTTAAGTGAGGATGATGATTTTGACAGAGAAAAGTGTGTGTAAACAAAATATTTTTCCAATTTTTCAAGTTATATAGAAGCAATTCTCATGAAATAAATACAGAATTGAGATTGCTACACATCTTCTGTACTAAAGGCATGATTCTGATATGATTACATCTATTTCCCCTGTGAACGAAACACAAACACAGAAAGAGACGAAACCTTCACTAGCTGAATTAAAAACAACCTTGTTGACAACAGAGACTCAGTGAAGACCGTTTTTAAATCAAGCTTAGCACAAACTGAACCACAATGTCTCTCCAAAAAAGCAAAAACTAGATTTTAGAAATACCACAGAAACACTTTTATGTGTCAGAGTTTCTGTCATTAATGTTATTTTATTATAAAATGCATATATTGAATGTTCTTCTGTTCTATAAATGATCGCGTGGGCAACAGATTTTGGTTCAATCATAGCAATATTTTTAGATCTGTAAACTCTGTTTGTTGTGCTAAGACACCAATTACTCGTTGTGCTTTTTCTCATTGGCTGCTGTCTGGCAAGCTTTCAAAACCTTGATGTTAAATAAAACAAACACATTTTAAATAAATAAACACATTACTGCCAATGAAGAACATTTAATTCATTAACCAGTTAGGAAGCACAACTGCATCAGACATGATGGTGGCAGACAGAAGTTGCTGTAGAGAGTGATAAAAACGTTGCTTTGTTGTTCTCATGGCAGCCTGTGTGACGTGAGTCTCAGATCTCACTGGAACCTTTATCTAACACAAGAGACACATACAATCAACAATACAGACCGATGGTTAAATTATCAAAACAGAACAAGAACTGAAGGAACAGAGAAGATCTCTGAGGATCACAGAAGATCTCTGAGGATCACAGAAGATCTCTGAGGATCACAGAAGATCTCTGAGGATCACAGAAGTGTGGAGATGTGTGGAAAGTCATAATGGGCCTTACAAGTTTAGCTACTGGAAGCAGTATCAGATTTATCACAGATTAAATACAGAACAAATTAGCATCTATTAGAATCTATCGCATGTATTTTAGTTGAACTTTGATGCTATAGTTGCTTGCAGGCAGGTTTTGTGGTGACGTTTCAGCCAGTGAAATCTGGACCAGTTCTAAGAACGTTCTACAAATTTGCATTAAAACACTTTGGTGAAAAGAGCTACGTATGATCTACACACGACCCCAGCGCTGTTTTATGTTTCTCTGCAACCCATTTTTACGGTGATTTCTCACAATATCTTACCTTCTCCTCTCACTCGGAGAAAAAGGTCAACGCATGGAGGCCTGAGGCGGTTTTCATGCTCAGTCTGTGACTCACGCGCAGCTACACAAAAACCGTACAAAACGTAGTTTTAGCAACCGAGCAAGCAGTGCGTTAGTCTTTAAAAAAAGGGCAAATCCATCCCCCAAATCAGATTCTGGGGTTTATGAAAGACCACATTGTGTTGACATTCTCTGCTTGCTGTGGGAGAACTTTACTGTAACAGTGGGTCACACTGCCCTGACAATAACAGCGTGGAGGGGGCTATGAAGTAACATTTTGTGTGGGTGGTGGAACACAATTACCCAGCATGCATCTCTCATGTAAATGGCTCAAAAAGTGCAGAAACTCAAAATGAAACATCATTATTATAAACTTACTGTGGATTGATGTAAGAGACTGTCTTGAAAACTGATCTGTTATATAGTTGCTAAATAACAGTTTTTGTGTCCTTTCAACCATAAAGGAACAGATTTTTGTTTTAAATCCTGATCCATAAACTCAACGCAGTGAATTCAACTGCTTTCACGTTCTGTCCAGAAATTTAGCCTTAATGTTTTCCAGAACTAGTGGCACTTGATCGTACTTTACCTCAGAGCCCATCGTCTGAAATCATGATTACAAAGATAATTATTTTAATGGCCAGATGATTCAGCCCACAGCAGAGAACTAATGGACACTAAATCACAAGGCAGGAAGAAAGAAAAAGAAAAGAATAAAAAAAAAGAGTTAAAAATTAAATCCTCTTCCATCTTCCCTCAGGCAGGAAACACCATTTCAACGTTTCTAACCTAACCCCACTCACCTTACACTGTAAAACCGTTAGCTGGGTCTTCCTGTAAACAAGAAAATGACAAAATATTGTGCGAGTGGCACAAAAACGGTTGGTGTTTTTGGTTCTTCATTAGCATAAAACTACAGCGCCGCTGGGAGATGCCATCTGACTAATGCCACACTGTAAAATCCTGTCGCTTTCTGTCAGGTTTTCAGGCACATTGCGGTAATGATGAAGATATCAAAACGTGTTAAAAGGCAGATTTAATCCCAAGAGTTAAAGCCTCTAATGATCCACCACCTCAACACATCTCATGTGTTCATTAACTCTGGAACACCTCAACACGATCTGTGATCACCTCACCATCACATGATCACCTCCAGATCACCACACGCTGTAGACAAAGTCGCCCATCATTAACGCACCTCACCCTGAGAAAACACCCAATGAGATCATTACCGCGTCTCCAGCGTTGCTCATCAGCCGTTATCAGGAAGTCTCCTGTGAGGAAAACACAAAGAAAACCCTGAGATAAAGCTCAGAAGGAATAACTCACCCCAAAGCATCATCATTCACTCCCAGCTAGCATTCACAGAACATTAGCTAACATTCAATAAAAGTTCACTTTGTCTTCACGCAAGGAACGTTGAATTCATTGAGCTGTAATGTGACATACATCTGTAGAAGGTTTTGAGGACAGAGTCTAACAGGACAGGTCCCAAGAGTGCCATAACTCAGCCTGAAGACCAATGGCTCTCTGATCGTTTTATTAACATAAGTCTTCCATAAGGCTATTAGCAGAACCCTTGACATGTTGCAGTACAAGCGAGTCTCTCACATGCGATCACTTCTCAGCTGACTGCATAAGCCGGGCCTCAGAGGAACAGACTGGACCAAACACTGCTGAAGGCAAACGGGCCTCTATTAATAGCCATCAAATTTAATCAGGCTGCAAAGTCCGTAATTCTGGTGCTGATCTCAGAACCAGCGTCCCATGACAGCAGCCGTCACCTCCTCAAATCTCTCGTCTCAGAGACACAGACCTGAGAGGCACAACCTCAGTGTTAAACAGCGATTATCTGCTACCTCATGATAAAACACTCACATGACCCTACAGGAGCGATGAAAGACCATCAAAGCAATTGAACCCTGATCTGTCTGTCTGTCTGTCTGTCTATCTGACTGTCTGTCTCTCTCTCATCTTTATATTTATGTTCTGAAAAGGCTTTCATAAAAACAAATAATCTGAGGAAATATAAAATGGACAATAATGACCATAATTTGGCATCTTGTTCAGAAGGAAATGGAACAGAATTATGTTTAATAATATTTATTTTTACGAACCACTATTACAGTATACAGCACAGTACACATTTACCCTAAATAAAGTAAATATAACGTTAAAACAGACAGTCTGTTTAGAGAAACTTAACCGGCTTAATAAAAACCATGGCAACCAAAGCCTGGTAATACCGCCAAGGTCGTGGGTTCGGTTCCTAGAAAACACACATACATAAATAAATAAATTGTTTTGCATGCAACGTTTCCATTACGCTAGTCAAGCATTCATGAAAGTTAGACTACATGCATTATTACAGCGTACAAAAATTATCCACACAAATCTCACAGCATTTTTTGCCATTTAAATAAACAATCTCTACAAAACAAGAGACACGGCTTGAATACCAAACAGTCTGCTGAATGATAAAGGTCACTCAGCCGTAAAATCCATTCTGTGAATTTAACTTGTTCTGTTTTAGTGACGTTTCTGACCTTTCATAACACCCGTCTGCAGCTTTTCCCGCTCTCGCCGTCAGTACGCAGAAATCTCCGAATAAATACAACAGTTGCTTTCATTTCCACCTTCTTTGTTCCTCACAAAAAGTCTTTCTGTGGAAAAATGAAGGCATTCAGTGAAAGCAATTAAATAACACGCTTTTAAACAGCACACCTGCAAAAACGCTTTTCTTTTAAAAGCGTCTGAAAGCAGAACTCTCTCACCCATCTGAGCGACGGGCCCGATTGTGAAAAAACCTTTTTCTGAAACAAAAGCAATGCGAAATTCATCAGGACTGTGAGTGTTTAGCGCTGTGAGACTGTTCCAGAAACTCTATAATGGAGCTAATGTGTGTTATTTAGCATAAAATGATGCAGAACAATTGTATTGAAACTGGATTATTAATAGTAACTGCATGTGTGGGACAAAAACACCATAATGCACTGCCAGTTTCCACAGCGATCCATTGCGAATAAACTTTTTTCCAGGGCTAACATTACAAGCTAACATAAGTTAGAATACAGCTGGAACTTGGTGTTTTATGTACCTGGACTCGTCTTTGATGGTTTCAAAATGTTGCATTTTTTTTACAGCCGCTGCAGAGCAGAGATGCGGCACAACGCTGTAAGGGAAGACAATGTTTCTAATGTCATCCGTGTTCAAAGACATTTTTCTGAATGTGAATATATTTACCAAACTGTTGTCATTGAAACTCAAGCGTTTTTTTACCAGCACACGCGCATGTGAATGCAGTTTTTAATCGCTGCATTGAAATCCCTTCTTCAGGTGGGAGGTTTCACCCCTACAGCTTCTGAGAAAGCAGAGTTGAATATTTCTACAAACATTTTGGTAAAATCTAACCTTTTAAGTTCCCAAACAATTCTAAGCCTTGCAGACTTCCAGCCGAGCGTCTACATGTGGCAAACCAGCAAGACATCCCAAACACTCCAGCAACAGACTCTCCTGCTTATACAATCATTTCTATTTAACAAATCTGCTTCAAGGCATCCTGAGGGAACGAATGCATTTCCTACACACACAGCAGTGAGAACGCTACACATAAACTCTCTTCAAATGAGACTAAATGAGTCACACGTTCACATTTAAATCACCAAACCAATTCTATGCAGTAAAAAACTAAATACTGCATTAACAGTCTGTGACTAAATCTAGTGTGTTAAACAGAAGAAAAACACACTCTGGACACAATATGTCCAGTAAACATTTCAGTTTTACTACAGTAAACATTTACACGCCGCGTACAATTAATGTGACAATGCCAAAGAGCAGAATAAACTGTACTTATATAAATCATTAGCAATTCTGTATATTTTATATTTCATCAAACGAATTCTATTTATCCTTATTAAATTTGTTTCAGCTGTTTATGAAGTGAAGTAAACAGACCTTTTAAAGAGCAAAAGCTTTGTTTTCTCCTATTTAAAACAACATGTTTTTTCCTATTTAAAGCCCCGGTGTTGAGTTAAAGAAACTCACATTTAAACTAAAGTGTTTATCAGCACAAAACACAATGATTGCCAAAGTGCTTCAAAGTTAGTAATTAAGAGTATCTGGTATATTTAACAGCAAATTTCACAGAAGCAAAACGGCTACAAAATACATAAGCATATATTACATTTATGAACAAATACAGTGATTGGAATATTATTCATTGTTTTTACAAGATATTACTTCAAGACTAATCATGCTGTTCAAAAAGTCAACGAAATTAACATTAAAGTATTAAAACGCAAATATAGCCTGGAGTTAAACTCAACATTAATTGACTATTAAGCAAAATATGAAAGTAATGTTTGTTTTGTTGAACATTTTATTCTGTCAAACAAAGAAAAACACACACCCACAACATCAGGGCAGAAAATTCACTAGCCGTTACAAAATGAAACTGAATTCAATCTACAGTTAATGACGCTGTTGGCCTTTGCCATCACACCGATTATTACAGTCTGTGTGCTGTAGCAGTTATAACAGATCTGCAGTGCAGAAAGTAAAGTGGCTTTTTGGAGTTTACAGATACTGAGGCAGCATCACTCTGGTATCCATGGAAACAACACCAGAGGCAATTTCAATGGTGGAGCCGATGGCAAAAGAAAGGATGGGATTTACATTGTGTGTGTGTGTGTGGGGGGGGCGAACCTGAGACCACAAAGCAATGACCAGTGTGTGTATATACACATACAGACACACACACACTCACACATACACACTCACAAACACACACACCTATACAGACACACAAACACACACACACACATACACCTATACAGACACACAAACAAACACACACCTATACGGACACACAAACATACACACACACATACACACTCACAAACACACTCACAAACACACACACACAAACACACACCTATACAGACACACAAACACACACACACATACAGACACACACACACTCACACATACACACAC
>JBAJNP010013955.1:0-11515 GCA_036877545.1 Yasuhikotakia modesta | reverse complement strand
CGCAAACCTGACTGATGCCCTGGTCTGATGCTCTGGACTGATGCTCTGGACTGATGCCCTGGTCTCATGGGTCTGAATGAAAACAACCAAGTCTGCATCACCACTGACAGCAGGCGAATATAGTGAGAGGCATGTCACTTAATACATGTGCGCTATTGTGTTTTTAACACTTACTGTTTCAAGAGTTTCTGTTTCAAGTTTTTGACTGCTAAAACTAATATAATTTGCCTTAATAATGTGGATAAATAAAAAAAACTGGTTAAATGTAAACTTTTATACTTTAAAAAAATAAAATAAAGTTAAAAATGTCAATAATTATCGATACCGATCAATATAAACTATTATATCGTGATAATTTTTTTGGTCATATCGCCCAGCCCTAGGTCTTCCTTTTAAAATATAAATTATAGCTGCACTTAAACATAATCCAGTAACAAACTGAAAAACTAATGTGTGTTCTACAGCTACTTCAAATGTTTCACTATCATAATGTCACATTTGTCTTAGAATTAATTCCCATCTGCTGATAAGTTTGTGCTGACACTTTTGTAGTGACATTTTTAATATTTTCACATATCCAAGTTAGTGTGCATGGTTACTGATTTCTCTGTAATTTGGTAAAGTTAGTGAGCAGTTGCACAGAAATCATTGAATTTAAACACAGTATTCTTCTGCCAAACTGTTGTATTTTCAAGAACTCAATAACTGGGGCTGAAAGAGAATACTTTACCATAAAGAATTTTCTTCAGTGAACACATTAAGGTTGTGGCATTGTTGGTGCCAAGTTCCATTTTTTGTTTGTCCACCATTCACACCAATGGCCCAACACTCTTTTGAAATTTAAAATGCTGATTATCGTGCTTCAGGACAGTAACATGTATGTTTCTCGCTGGCTTTCTTTAGGCACAACCTAAGCCCAACTCAAATCACTGGCTCTCAATGCTAATTTAAGGCAACATTATAACTGCATAGTGACAACTTTCTCAAAAATAGTGGCAACCTAAAAACATCAACATTTTTGTCATGTTGTTACACATTGTTAGAAGGTTTGTTACATTGAGACTGTTACAACGTTCTGTGTTTGCTCAGGTTGTGGAAATAAAAACACTGGTGCACTAATGGCCCCCATAACATAAGGTCCAGGCTTATGTGAAAAAAGCCTTAGTGATGGCTGTGAAGGCAATTTCATTTAACTCCAAATCCACTATTCACTTGACATGCGATGACACCATGCATATTGTCATCACAGATGTCCAGATCTGAATAATCTTTTCTACAATGAGATTATAAAGTATCTCAAATGGCTGCTGTCAAGGACAGGACTCGAACCCAGGTCTCTGGCGTGCGACGCGAACGCGAAACAGGGGGTGGAACCCAAGAACAAAACACAAGGGAGGAGAAGCTGGCAGGGATGCACATTTATTTGAAAACAAACTAAACAAAAACAAACAGAACTAGAATTACAACAGCGGAAAGCTAAGTAAAAAATAAAACTTAATAAAACTAGAAACAAAACCACAGGGAACCAATTCCCGGAAACGGGGTAAACTAAACTCAAAACTGGGGAGCACTAAGACAGCAGGACAGAACAGGCAGAGCGAGACACGGCAGGGCAAGACAAGACAAGAAAAACACGATCACCATTCAGACGGGACATCAACATACCATCAACATGCCTTACGTGAAAAAAGTCGCACCAACATCGAAAGATGTCGCAGCACTGATCCGAAGATCAGCGCTGCTTATAAACATAAAACAATCAGGCTGCACGCAGCCGATAATCAGACACTAGGGACACTAGGGCTGCGTGCAGCTGATATTACTGATATTATATAATGAAAAGAACAGAACATAATCAAAACAAACAACGACACCTACAGGACGGAGACACTACAAAACAAGACGCTGTCACGACTCGCGCGTGACACCTGCATGCACATAATCTGTGGTAAGAGAGGATTAAGGTTTTATGTAGAGGTTGTTATTGGTAGGGTGATCAGAGATTGGGGGGGATTCCTTATAATGTCAAAATGACCTGCAGATGAATTTACTGGACTCTATTTAGAAATAAAGCAGTATAAGTCAGTGGTCAGGAGGAATGCTGTTTTGTCTAGAATTACACATACAATTGCAAAACTATTATTTAGCAGTTAACGCATCTTTTTACTTTGTATTTTCATATTTAACAGACCTACAAGAATAGAGAACTTGTCATCAGTACAAAACGTTAAGTTCACATTTTATATCACAAAGAGCTCACCACACTGTCACAATCGTACTGTTATCATGCTGCTGCACAAACTTCATGCAGATTTATACAAAGAGTGTTTATGTATGTGCCCAGGAATTGATACTGTTAAAATATAATATTGCAGAGCAGATTTAGAAAAGCCTCTTGAAAAGAACACCCTACATTTTTTGTATTAAAAAAATTGTTTGTTTTTTTTATATTTTATTTAGTTAGCTGTATAAAATTAAAACATTTTTTGTTAATAATACAAAAAATATCTTTTCTTACAAAAGGATCAAATGTTTATTCAAATGTTGGCTTTCCTTGATGCGTTTAACATAAAACCATGTTAAACAATTGATTGGTACTTTTCACTGACAGGAAACAATTGCCATTGTTCCTCATATGGGCAGCATCTACAGCTGTTTATATACTGTGGTTCTATGAAGAACTTTTGACTGCCATTAATGTTATTGGTTTCTATAAATATTTGCAATCCTCTTTATCTTGATATTGTATGAGCTTTTCATTGATGCTTTATGAAAGTGAGTCATAAAAGAGTATTATAATATTTTACATATATAATATTTTACATATTATAAAAGCAATACACTTTTATCATTTCTGTTCACTAAGGAAAAATCTGATCACATTCTGAGTTGAATGATTTAAATCATTCAATTTTTTGTAGCAAAAAAAGAGCCTTCATGGGTGAACTTTATGGGTAAATTCTTGTCTGTCTGTCTACCAGTGAGTAATCCAGGTGCAGGGCGGATGAAAAGTGGGAGACTGTGGGCAAAGTGTTTGAGATACAGAAGGTTGCAGCTGTTGCCTTTTCTCCTGTTTCTTTCTCTTGGGAGTGTAAGGCAGGGGTGGGAGATATGTGCTGGATATCAGCTCTCTGGATGGTCACAGCCCCTTCCACTGACCTCTCACCCTTCCTGTTGCTTAACTCTGGCAGCTGTCATTCTCACTGGAACTGGGACACAATACATCCCTGTGTTTGTGTCCTGAGTTACAGACCATAACAAACGTGTAAGTCTATTCAATGTGATTGGTTTTCCTGTGGTGCAGTACACCTTTATGTCAGCATCACAGTTGATATATCAAACTCATAGTTTCATAATTTGCATAGGTTTGTATGTTACAATTTTTGCCACGTTTCTATTTTCAAAATAAAACATCTGGCAATTTATTAAATAATATTCAAAGTGGTTTTTTACCCTTGTAAACATTAAAATGATCATTAAATGTGATCCTGTTACACATCCTGTTTTAACTGACATTGTGATAACAAAATTATAATTAGTAAAGTGACAAAAGTATGTATGTGTGGTACATACAATTATAAAAATACTTCCAGTATTTTTAGTATTAACGTGGGTGTACTATAATGCATAGTAAACATAGTTTTTAGGTAATAGAGAATAAGTGGTGTCAATAGACCATTTACAATGTATTATCAAGTAATTCTGTATTTACAATGTAAAAAAGAAGTCATTAATAAGTATGTTACAAGACAAAACATACTGTAAATGCTTATTTCATGCATAGCACACATTTATTAATGGTTAGCTCATAGTCAATAATGGTGTTATAACAACTATTAACATATAGTTATTTACTATATGTACTATATGTTATTTACCATGAGTGTGGAACACATAAAAGATGATCAGCTAATGTTTTAATAACACCTTTCTTATCAGTTTATTATTCAGGTTTTTGCAGCCCCTAATCTAAAGCGAGGCATATATGTCCTGTTATAGTGTACAGCGTGCAAATCACACATCACTTTTGCTAAATGCCTGTTTGTTTGCAGTTTGGCAGCATTTTAAATGCTCTATTAACCTTTTACATTGTAAAAGGTCTATTAACACTACTTATTCTAAAGTATTACCAGTATTTATTGTAATAATAGTAGTTCAATATTTCCAATAGTATATTTTATAACACGTGTACTGGTTAATAAATATGGAAAAAGAAATAAAGAAACATTTAGAGGGGCAAGGAAGGGGAATGTCTGATCCCAGGTCAGACTGGATTGACTTTTTTTTCCAGTGCTCTAAGCTCTTAAGCCTTGGGCTCTATGCAGGGTTTAGGAACTGGCTCATATTGCACATTTTATATGTATAAGCCAAACAGAAAAAAGTGAGACATTAGCTGCAAGCCTGAACAGTACAGAGACCCCCTTCCTATAAATTTCCAAGCAAAAAAATATGTTTGGAACAGTTCATGTGTAATGACACAAAAAACTTCTTGGACATTAGATGCAAACTGAGGTTATATAGGCAGACTTCAGCGGATAAGACACAAGTATTAGTGTGGGTTGAATTCATTTAGGATTTGGAAGCTGCAGTTTGACAGTAAAGTTAAACCTTATGTTGTTGCAAACATTGCAGCAGGCTGATATGGATCTAAACTAAAAGCAGCATTTAGTTTATTTTAAAAGAGCTAATACAACAATAAAGTAATGCAATTAAGAAACTAATAATAAGTAATACAATTAAATAATAACAAATAATAATATATAAGTACTTAAAGCAGAAATTGCCTATATACAAAATATGCAGTATGACAACTAGCCCTTATCTCCCCTATAATGAATACTTTTGTGTATTTTTTGGATGCATAATCACTTTTCTTTAGCACTTTTTGGAAAACTCTTGAAACTCTCTAGATTTTCAACTGCAAGACATGCTCATGTGCAGCTATTGCAGGCTGTCAGTACTGACTTCTCATTAGTTATATGTACTTTAAATGAAGGGCTATGCCACATCTCGTGATCTTGAGTAAGTAGCTTTAACAGGTTATGTTTTTAATAGTGCTATAAGAAACAGATCAAGAAAAGAAACGATGCATCAAATGTTTTATTTTAATATATTCACATAAAATCATGTCTGGGTGTTATGGAAATTGGTATATTTTATATTAACTGGTTACAGGCATTACAGCTATCTTGAGATATAAAGGGACGCACTTTATAAATTACTTTAATGAAGATCGTATTTAAACTACTACAGTAAACTGTTGCATGAACCAGATAATTGTTAGTAAATGCAGTTGTCTGTCTCAAACACTCACTGTTTTAACAGCACCGGCCAGTGAGAACACTGAACTCATTGAACTGTACATGGGTCCAATGTTAAATACACATGCAATTAAACACTGATAACATCTGTAAACCAGAAGTTATTTTCTAGCGGAAGTGCAGGCAGGCTGTGTTAGGGGCCCAGACTATTCAGAGTGTGCAATCTTTGCAACCAAGTATATCACAAAATGCTCACTTCTCTCACAGAGTCATTCATCCCCACAGAGACCATTTTAAAGCTGTTAACCACCCAAAGCTAAATAACAGAGCCTAGAATCAAGATCGCTTTATCTCTACAGGGTGTCCTTCTGGGATAAATCAGAGGTTCACACCCCTCCACCGCCCCTTCTGTGACTGTTTCCTGTTTATTTAATCAGACTGACTGAGGCGCACTGGCATTTCCCCACGGTGCCTTTTAATCCAGATTAAATTAAACACAACTCTCCAAAATGATGCTGCACACCGTGTTAATTTAACAGCACTGCTGGTTAGCAGACACTAATACAGTAAGTACAAGGTACAATGATGCTGAAACATGGTTTTCCAGATATTATAGTGTTTTAATTGTGCAATTTTGTATGCATTAGGGTCAACAAAATAATTGATTTTGTGCAAAGCTTGGTTTAGTTTTATAAAGGGGTAGTTTACCCAAAAATTAAAATATTGTTATTTACCATATTTACAATAAATTGTTTAGTTTGTTCTGTTCTGATGTTCTGACTGTCAGAAGCTACAGGGATCAATCTTGTGTTTTGTGCCAGCATATGCCTTTTATAGGCATAAGAGCAAGTAACATGTACACTTGCATTTTAATTAACAAGGACCACCGTTTCAACCAAAGATCTTCTTTACTCTTTTGTTAAAAAATGTTTAAAATCTATACTGTGGATGTCTTGAGTGTCTAAATTAACAGAAAGTTTAAATTTGTCTGTGAATTATCCCTTTTTAAAATATATTTTAATGAAATTGTAACGTTGCGCCATGTTCCACCACACCAGCAGAGACCCCTCACTTGAGTATTGACTGTTTACTCCCTCTGCTTCCTCGATACTCATTTCCTGTTTGTCACTATTTAACCTGAGCACATGCTTAGGCCCAGTGCGAAGTATCGTCCTTTTTTTTGCAATATCTTGTGAAAAATATTTTTCAGTAAATACTTTTCTAGGTATAGAAATGTACAGGTCAAATCTGGGTTTAACTATTTAGTTTGTAATCTGTAAAAGTAATTTTATCAATTCATATGTTCTGTTAGTCTGCGGAAGTAACAAAGGACGCAAAACCTATTTTATCCACTGTCTAGCTTTAAATAAAGGCATGAGCAATGAAATTGAGTGTGCATGACTGCAGGATTTTACAATTATCACTTAGGAAGAGAAGCGTTTCAAATATGAGTGAAATTACACTATGATTATATTGAGCAGAAACCACAAATCCACAGAGGCCGAAGAATTTTTTCCCCCTAACAAAATAGCTTTAAATTTGTACTTGCTTTTTCTTCACACTTTACACTTTAAATTCATACTTTATTGAAGAAGATTTCAGAAGCAGAAATTGTAGTCTAATGTTAAATGTAAATCTATATACATTTATGAAATGTATTGTGTACCTTCAGGTGATTAAGCTTCACCAGACATGTCTGTGTGTTGGATGCACATGAAAGGATTTATTCAGTCATATCTTCCTGAGGCATGGAGAACCCTTCTGCATCTCAGAACATTGGTCACGCTTCAGTGACTCTTGCTCAGAGGGGAAAGGAGGAGGGAACAGAAATAGATCACCTCTTTTACATCTTCACTTTGAACCAGCAGAGCCTATAGCACAGTCATATGAATGGAACATACTGGATCTTGCTGTTCCCTGAATCCCTTATCTGAAACTCAGAATACAAATGTTGCAGTTAGACAGAAGAGCTCACACATACATATGAAACATATGCTCAGCTGATCAGAGAGGTTTTCCAGGTCAGTGTGTACAAAGCAGCAGTGACCAAACATACATTTATTGCTAAATACAGATAAAGTCAATAACTGCTCTGTCTGTCTGCAAAAAAGCAAAAAGAAATCCTTAACAAGGGTTAGCAAACCATGACAGGTATCAAATCCCAGAGGGGGGACTTGAATCCAACTAAAATACATAACGAAACATTAGACTAGACTCACAGACTGGACATGAGCACCAAAACACAGTGTCAATGCACAACAACAATCGAGCACAAGACAACAGACAGCAGGGCAAAAATGGGGAGGGGGGCGGACAGGGTGGAAGGTGGAGGGCATGAACCAATAAGGGACAATTAACCAGGAATCAATGGGGTGGGGTCAAGACACAAGACATGGGAGCACATGGCACCCAAAACAAACAAAACCACATGCTTACAGGAACACATAACCCAGAGTATGACCATGGCATTTTCGGGGGTAGGATGACTACTGTATGCAGCTGGGTGGTTATGTGAAGATATAGATACTTAAAGAGAATGGAGTGGATGCATGTAGAGTATATTAGGACATCCCTCTGTCCAGACTCACAGATGTTCACAGAAATAATACTAAAGCAGCAGACTTCAGTACCGGAAGCCAGTTTCGGTATCGGAAGTGACGTGATTGATGTCAACATTTGCTACTGATCTGTGGTAGAGGACTGGGGGTGGGGCCAGTACTAATGAATGACTGTCAGTGCACATCAGCACTCTCCAGGCTGTGATTGAGGTGACTGTTCTCCACCAAATATAGCACAAATTAAAGATGTGGATTACAACCTTAACCCTTGTGGCTTTGTGGCCCGGCAAGTTTAACATCTGCTGAAACCTGCTAAAATCTGATTACAGACTGCTGCAATTTGCCTCCTTATGAAGCCATTGACTAAATTAAATGTGGCCAAATTAGTTTCACTGTTTGTGTATACGCATCCCATAAACTGACCTCAAAGCTCTAATGTGGTTAAGAACTTAAATGAACTTATTTTGAAATAAGTATGTGGAACTTAAAAGGCAACAGTATACACACGTTAATGTAAGGTTTCAGGGTAACTTTGGTAATCCAGTTTGTATTAATTTCTGCTTCAGCTGACCACAATCAGAGATACATTAAATAGCACCCAGGCACAGTAATATAATGTGAAACTTAAGCACATTTACTTTGAATTAATTACACGGGCAAATTACAAAAGCTGAGACTTTATATTCTAGTTTTAATAATGTGTTAACCTCACATATGATATGTTTGTTATAGCATTAGTTATACCAGTCTCCATATAAAATAAATATATGTGTATACACAAACACTGTGACCTCAAAGATGACTGTGCTGCCTGTTTCAATATAGGGCTGCTCTTCAAGTGCATCTGCAGTAGACTATAGTGCAATTCAGGGATGTCTTCCCATTTGCCAGTCCTTTACTTATTTGACCCTCCATAACAATGTCAATGGCTGGCAGAGATTTAGGAGTCCAGTGTAAAGACGACCACTTGAGCTGTAAGCTGTAAAATATGACATGTGCCATTTTATATCACATGAGAAACAAATTATGATTTAGTTGCTTTAGCTGTTTCAGTTAACATTGGTTAATGGAAATGCTGATATTTTACAGTAGTTTTAGTATTGATATTTAGAATATCACAAATGTTTTCCGCAAACCAGACTACAGAAACCTGTGGCTTTTTTGATCAAAAAATGACCACACTATAGTAACACCCTGACAGCCATTCATAAATCTCTAGCATCATTGCTAATGTATTTTTTTGTCATGACCATATTTGGGTTTCTTTTGCCCTTTCCTCTGTTCAGACACTTCACTTCTGCAACACTTTTTCAGTGATAACTGACAAGACTGTATCACAGTTTTATATTTTAAGCAACACATGATTTTGCTCTTAATTTTTTGTATTTACAATGTTAATTAATAAAATGATTTAATCTAAACGAGGACTTGATGATACACACATTTTCTGCAGAATGTGAAATGTGTTGGTTCTTTATTTAGGGTTGTTGTTATTCCTGAATTTGTCAGTCCTGCCTACGAGTGTCTCTGCTTGAGTGAGCTGTAAATGAAGGATGCTGGGAGTCAGCCGAGGTCACTGTGAGTGGAGGTGACCTCATGGCAGCGTCACATGTGAAATGGAGCAGTTTATTCAGTAATGAGGTCTCAGGTTTCCTAGCTAACACACTGCCCCAAATCTTCTGGGCATTCACTCACACTCAACTTAAAAGGAACATGAGCTCTCTATGGCCTTGTCATCATATACAGCAGAACATCAAATAATCTGTCTCATTATTTTACCCTTGAAATCTGAAAGAATGTTTATGCCACCAAAGTTTACAAATATAATCTATAAAATTTGCTTCTCTACCGCCATCTCTGTTTGAAAGCTACAATTGCAGGTATCTTATGTACTTAGTGTGGATGACTTTTTGATAAAAATTTTAATTGCTGTATAACCGGCCTCCCAGCTCAAATCATTATTATAAATTTACTGTTGCAAACCAGGGTAAGGAAAGAAGATAGTGTTGGATGGTAATCTGCCATGTTAAATACTTTATCTTTGTTTATTTTTAACCAAATTAAAGTTATAGGTTTCAGCTTTGAAGCCTCTTTTTTAATAAAATAAGAATTAAAATTTTATGTCAGTTAGATTTTAGGCTAAAGTGTATATATGCATTCATTCTAGCTCTCTGAAATGCTTGATTCTGATTGGTCAGTCATGATATTTCAAGGTCTGTTAACTTTCTGTAACAATGGCTAAAACTGCTGTTCCTCAGGTACTGTAAGTCACCACGACCAGTACTACTTTGTTGCTATTTTTATTGTATCACTGTCTCATGATTTTAACATTTGTTACAATAAAATAAAATATCTGCGATCATGTATCCAGTTATTTACTTTAATTCATTTACTGTGGCAAGTACCAAGCGTGACATCCAGCTTGTCATCAGCACTAAAATACTAATGATTCATCACTTCAAAATAAGACTTATTCTCTTTGATACCATCAATAAAAGTGTCCAATCATGGCTTTTTGGTAGACAGGAAATCACAGAAGATTGATTGATGAAAAATGGAATATAAGACTTATTAAGGCTTACGTTTCTCTAATGTTTAAGTCTTTTACTAAATACTGTACAAAACTGAGCAACTAATGGTGTCACAGTTTCACTGCATATTTTAAACAAATAATCTCTCCTTCTCCCAGTATTTTCATGAAGCACCCGTCAAGTGCCTTTTGTAACACACATCAATATTGAATGAATTTCATTCCATCACGTTGAGCTCATCTTGCTGAACCGCATTGCGTGAAGTATGGGAAGGATATCATACAGCTTCCTGATAGTTCTTATAGCCCGTCCACACTGATTAATCCTAATGCATTCTCATTAACATTTAAAATGAGCATTTTTATCTGGACCATAATAGATTATTGATTTTGTTCAGGGCCATCATATGGGTGTGCAGGATGGGTTGTGTGGGTCTGCTTTTCTTCTTGTTCCTGTGAGCAGACTACTTAATTCAAGCCACAATCCAACGATGTGTGAAATGAAAAATGTAGAGGTGATGAGTGTAGAGGCAGGGTTTGATTCATCATGAGGCAGTTGTCCATGTCAAAAACGACACAAAGAAGACTGTAGCGCAGAAAGTGGTTCTGACCTACATGTATATTTTGTTTAGCATGAGAATATGTTGATAGCATAGTGTGCATATTTGGATAGCATGGATAGCATATTTGTCAACACCCTCCTTTAATTCAAATTTATTTGTATAGAGAACTTTGTGATCTGAATCTATTGTCTGTTTATCATTGCAATGCAGTTACAAAAATATTATAGATTTATTTGCCATTCAGAGGGATTAGGGCATTATTTACACATAATGAGGACAAAGAGCATTACAAAAACTGTGGAACATGTTCTTTCATTCATATAAGGCAAAAAAGGCTATTACAGTCACTTAAAGAGTGATTTACTGTAATCTTTAAGTGAGTTAAAGATTACTTTGACTTAAAGAGAACCACAAATGTGGTTCAAAAACTAAAGCTACACTAAAACTGAGCTAATGTTTGTTTTTACAGAGCAATGAAAAGTTTTTACATGTTTGAAGGGCCTATAACCTGCTCATCAAGGAAAGTTCTGTGGCACTGCCCTCTGGTGGGAAACAGAGGTAGGTAGCATTATTAAACGGATCATATATGATGAACTACTGGTG
>JBAJNP010013954.1:0-11515 GCA_036877545.1 Yasuhikotakia modesta | reverse complement strand
ACACACACACACACACACACACACACACACACACACACACACACACACACACACACACACACACACACACACACACACACACACACACACACACACAAGCAGGTAGCAGAGCAGTGCATTCTGGGAACAGTGCTTTTTAAAACAGAACCACAAACACATCTGAACTTTGCATTAACACACAGCATTGACTATCAGAAACAGAATCTATTTATAGGTTCTTTACTTTCTTTCAACATGACTGAATCAAAAGAAATCATTCATTAGTATGTTTTTAGTTCTGTCACCTTTTCTTTGAGAAGAAAACTGCATTTATTTTCACACTGTACCGTATTTAAGCAGCAGTTTACAGGGAATAAAAGCAGAAACATTTTATACATTTATTATAAGCCTCCCTGACAAGCATTAAACCCATAAACATAAGAAACTCATTCAATTAAAGAATAATCAGAGCAGAATCACTAGTGCATCAAAGCAAATGTACTAAACGTACACAGTTGGGTTTACCCCAGACTAGATAAACTAGTCCTCGAGTGGTCAGTTAAGGCAATCTATCATTACAAAGAATTCACGAGAGGACAGAGAGACAAAGTCTTAACATTTCAGTCTCCTGTTGACACTCCCAGCACATGCAAATCAGTTCAGAGCTGAACACAAATTTGCATCAGTCACACCCAACAGATTAAGTGGGTCGTCCAGCCGCCTTTTCTCTGAGACAGAGCTGAGAGACTTCAGTCACGGATAATAAACTTCTCAACTCTTGATGCAAGAGTTCAAGTCCTTCTTACAAACAAACTTAGACAGAAACAAACTCTATAACCTGAATTATTCACAAGTTTAGGATAACCGCAGTATTGCTGTAATTCTGACAGGCCCTTTAAAGATACAAAAGTTTGTGAGATTTCAGATTAGAATAGATTTTAAATGTAAAAATCAGACTGTTTGATGCTATGCAAACAATATAGAAAAAGGCAAAATCAATGTCAAAGATAACAACATATAAACTACTGTAAGAATGAACAGAACAGAAGGAAGACAGATCATATTTTGTGTTTCATGAACTTTCGTACGGTGAGTCGCGTCAACATTAGCAGTGTTTAACATTATGAGTGGCATTAGTTCTATCCAATCACTGATCAGGAGAAGGGGCCACTGCAGTCCAACTGGATGTTTTAATAGGATCCACCTCATCACAACAGTCCTGTGTGTGTGAACAGGAAAGGCACGAGGAAGAGCGCGTTGAAGCCCACCGTTCCGTAGACGATATAACGATAGGGAAGCTCAACCTCCATGTGCTGCCTGGCCTTCCGAACGTCATCACTCGGAATCCCAAAAACCCGGCAGATAAGAGGGATGGTGAGAGCTTTCATCACAGCTCGGGTGACCAGGAGAACCATCACGCCCAGGAGAAAGCGGAGCGCGCAGAACCCGACCAGACCCAGAGTGAGCGGCGGCGGCTGGAGGGGCAGCATGGACACAGGTGGGTCTGACAGCAGGCCCAGTCTGTAGTTGAGGTGGGATGCTAATGCGATACCTGCCCCAGAGCCCAGGATCTGAGCGGTGTCGCCCCGTGAGGTGCTCCAGGTGTCCAGGGTGAAGGAGAAGAGGCCCAGCGCCAGGTGGAGCGAGATGATGAGGAACGGGGCATAGCGGTGGGTCTGATTAAAGGTGTCAATGATGTCGATAGCGGGTCCGAAGACCCCCACGATCAGCAAACTGAACAGGAAACCAGCAATGACGTCCTGAAGAAACAGAACAATCACAATCCAGCTGAACAATCTTTGCTTGCAAGAACATTTTCCTAACGTTTACATTCGGTAACAATCATTTTAAAAATGTTCTGTTCTGGTACCATTTAAAACTGTGTTTTACACACTGTATTAGCGCTATTGCTTTATTATGAAAACATTTAAACTTTTAAAAATGGATCAATATCAAAACATTAAAATTAACATCTTATAAATAACAGAGTCACGGCTGCAGCTGTAGAGGAAGTCTGAGCTGAAAATAAAACGGCACAAAACAAATAAATACTCCAGGTGTGAAGAAAACAAGGAACAATACAAAACTGACATCAAACAAAATGATGAGGTGCTTTATTCAGAGAAACTCCACATATTACAGTCTCCTGAACCTACATCTGGATTAAAGATCTTTAATGCAAATAAAGACCTGCATTTATTCTGTTCTTTGCATCTGAAAATTATATTAAACACACGTGTAGCTGTTTTCATTTGATCCTGTGGATGTTTATATATTAAAACTAGTTTGATTTATATAATCTTTAAGTGGCTTTAGTTTACAAACATGCACGTACACACACATGCACGTACACACACACACACACACACATTAACTATTAACTCTAATAGCTGATTTTCCACATAAGGTGCAGAATGAGGCTGCAGTGAGTTGTTAACAGGGAGAGATCCTGTGGGTGTGATTTCTCTCTCTTCGGTCGGTCTGGTGAGGGCGGTGAGTTAATGATCTGGTTAAATCATCTTTGTTAGTTAACGTGTCAAGAATGTAGCTTCAGGTTACAATAAACCAAATGAATGTGTGAGATACACCCATAAAGTTCTGGCTACCATCCAGAGAACTCAGCGCTGGAGATAAAAACTTTACAAGCTAAAGATAAAACATATTTCATAT
The DNA here is from genome assembly GCA_036877545.1 of Yasuhikotakia modesta. Taxonomy (NCBI): domain Eukaryota; kingdom Metazoa; phylum Chordata; class Actinopteri; order Cypriniformes; family Botiidae; genus Yasuhikotakia; species Yasuhikotakia modesta. The sequence continues at coordinate 8,866 of JBAJNP010013954.1, read as the reverse complement.
ATCAGGATATAGTGAAGAATAAATGATGCAGGAAACATATTTTGTAAGAATGTTTTAGTATTTGTACAGTCTACGGTCTATACAACATATTGTGGCCATATTTGTTTACCAAAATAATGATCAGATGAGAGCATTTGGAAAGTTACTCTGTTTATTACTGTAACGAGGTGACAACGTTTCTAAAACATTACTGATGGGATTAATGTGTCTCTACACACATTTATACTGGATGGGGATTTGAGGGCAACATGAGACCAAACAGATGAGTGTAGATATAATGAGCCGCTTACAGTTTATCTGAGCAGCCTCAGGTCTCTCTCTCTCTCTCTCACACACCCAAAAAGGCAAATAATAACACACAAAATAACACACACATCTCATGGAAAAGCAAACTACCACCTGGCCTCTATTAAAGCATGTTTACTTTACATATTTACATTAAAACATAAATAAAATAAACTCCATATTGTTTTGATTTGTTCTTCTGAAGGATTATGTTTGTGTATTCCAGTGTGTGCAGTGGTTTCTCTCTCACCAGTATGGAGTGCATCCCCATGTAGATCCGACTCAAACACACCAGCACACACCAGCTGACGGCCAGAGACACACCCAGGAGAGACGGATACTGTAAAACAAACACTCACATTTATACTAGACATGAGCACTTTACTGTAACACAGACATCTGCGAGAACTAAACAAATAATCATATTACACTCAACAACCTCAAAAACTCACGCTCAACAACCTCAAAAACTCACACTCAACAACCACAAATAACTATTCATGCAATTGTGCATGAATTGCACCATTCAAATGTTCCCACAGCAAGAACAAGTTTGGCCACTCGCCTGATGTCACAGTGACACACAGCATAAGATAACTTTTATGAAGCCAGAGAGCTAAATATCTGCTGTGTGTGTGTGTGTGAGAGTGTGTGTCTCATGATTGCAATCTATAAAAAAATGACACCATCACTCAGTTTCTACACAATACACCGACTTTCTGATCTCAAACGGTCGCCGTAAACCAGCCACTTACTGAAGCAACTGCCCCTCAGGTACAGCTCTCTGTGTTTCATTCAGACAGACACGTTTAAACACACACTGCAGATTCACATGCTTTAATAGCCACGTTTAAACATGAATTACAGCTGAACTGAAACACCAGCTGCCAAAATGACACAAAGAATCAAATCTCTGGCGTTCGGTTCAGTGACGCATAAGAAAAGATTTTCCCATCGCTGCCGGACCACCAAACATCAGATCTGAGAAAATAAATGTTTTCAAAAACTTTCATCTACTGCTGTTCCTTACAAAAACTTCCTGTTACAAACGGAAGAGAAAAAGAGAAGTTGTTTTTGTGTCTGTTATAGGGAAAATCTCCAATGAGGCAAAAGAGAAAGAGAGAAATAAAGAACAATAAAATGAACACAAGCTATGTTATATATTATAATTGGTTTATAAATACATTCCACAGAGAGGCTGTGCCACAGAAACAAGGGTCTTATCAGTAAGACTCTGAGGGTCTTCTGTTGACTGACAGAAACGATAGCACACTGTGGGCTAAAATCAATCTCAGCTCCTACAGATAAGACTAAACTAAACAACAAGGCCTCAAATTCTCAAACACACCGGCCTCTAAACCCACAGGACAGATCTGTTCTGCTAATAATAAATAATAAAACAACTAAATATATAACCATAACCAGTTATGATAACTCCTCTAATCTTGTGTTATCTAGGCCTAATGCATCCAATAAAACTCCCAGCTCACAATTTTATGTTATAAGAACGTATAATATAACAATAAATACACAAAAGCACTTGATGTGGAGGAAATATCTGGAGCTGTGAAGCAGCTGAAGGAACATAAATCATCTGAGAAACTGCATGTCAGGACACCTGGAACCAACATGAGAACCAACATGAGAACCAACATGAGACGCACATGTTCCGTGTCAAAGAAACATCTAATCGCTCCACAGCATCTAGAACCAGCCTCTTCCCAGACACAGTTTGTGTTTATTTACTGAGTTGTCCTGTCAGATGCCGGTTACATAATCAGAGCTTAAAGGTTGCCGTGTGACACAAACTGTGTTTTAAAGCGGTAAATGTTGAATTCTGCACTTTGTCTTGCTGATTTGATTCTAAAGGTCATTCTGTATTTGTTCAATACATTTCTCAAGCACAGGTGCATTAGAGAGCCGTCCAGCCAACAGCAGAATCAACGTTAATATAACGTTCTCTGAACAACGCTGACCTCTGCGAAAGAAACCTTTACAATGTCAACGTGCAGAAGAATTAGGGAGAAATGTCACATTATATTATTTTCTTATCAGTAAGAGATAAACTGAACTTTATGATGAGATAAACACACAACAACTTTAGGCTGTCAGCACGTTTCTGTAACAAAACATATTTATTAATAAAACGTTCACCACTTTTTTAACACTGCATAACATTATTGCATGTTTACTAAACCTCATTCAAGCCTTTTTTAGTACTGTAATGTTTTTAAAATGTTATAAACGCTTTTGATATATTGATAGGTAATGTTAGAAAAGCGTTAAACTAACATTACTACGATAACTTCCAGGACTGTCTCACCTCCCACCGGCTGGATGTGATGAGGAACAGGGACAGCGGTATGGCGGTACCGGACATGGCGTGAGTGGACGGCATGCTGTACTCCGAGTTATAAAACATCTCCACCTTCACCACCGGCGGCGAGGCGGGCCGGGGCCACCGGATCACGTCCTTCGTGCACTGACCGAGATACATGACCCAGACCCAGACGATGACGAGCCGCCGGCTCACGAGCGCGTCCACGTTCCACATGAAGTACGGGAAAAACGAGATGTAGAAGAGCTCGTTTCCGAGCTCGGTGCCCAGCGTGAACAGATAGTACAGAAGCCGGTTCTCGATGACGAACGCTTGCCCGACCTCTCCGGTGAGAGAGTTCCTGCGGGTGGGCTTGACCGCGGATCCCCGCGCGTCGTTCTGTTTCGACCCGTCCGCCCGACCCTCGGCCCGGCTCGGGGTGTCGAGCACCGCCGCTCCGTTCGCCACCCCGTTATTGCGCCGTTCTCTGTCGGTTTCTGCGGCTCTGCGCCGCATGCCATCTCCGCCCCCGTTCTGAACATCCCCGTGACTGGTGCACGGTGCCCCGTTACCGAGTCGGTCACTCGCCTCGGTCCCGCGGACTCCGCACAGCCGCTGGAAGCGCGCGACGTGCCGCGGGTCCTGCAGGTAGTGCGCGAGCCGCACAAACCCCGAGTTCAATCCGGCTGCCATAACAAACTGCGCAATCTGAACCCACCGGGAAACACCGGGAGAAGACCCGAACCTCCGAGAGTGACCCGAGCCGTGGATTATTAAAGCATCCCCACCGTTTCCGCTCCGATGAATCAAAGACAGACAAATAAACCAGTCATGCGGTTAATGCAGGGCGTGTTAAAAGACGACGAACACATAAATGACACTTGCAGCGGTTTGCAAACGTCCGGTTTCCCGACAATCACACCGTATCCGGTTACCGACAGCACGCGAGCAGAACTACCGCAAGCGCAGAGCCGCGGCCAGCGACACACGGACTCAACGTGGGTTGGGCTTAGCGGCCCGGATGTTGTTTCTCACTGGTCTGAACCAAACGTTTCCTGTTATAGCGCTTAGTTGTTAAATTCATACCATCCGTCATATTTTATCGACATTATAAACGTGTAAAATGTCATTTATACCGCAGCGGAATAAACGTGAAGCCATAGTCACGTGATACTTGTTACTTTTCGCAGCGTTGTTAAGATGGACCAATCAGAGATGAGTTTAATTACAGGACGTTTGCGATTGTTGGTCTCCGTGTATTTGTTTATATAGTTTTAATCAACATTATGCTTTTAATGTATTTGTAAATATTTACAAATTAAAAAATAATCCTGAATGCGTTTTTTTTGCAGCAAAGCGACCTCTGCAGCATAGGGCCGGTTGACGTCATAGGAATAGCGGCGCGCATCGTGAACTCGAGCGCGCGCACGCGGGATGAAGAGTGACGCGCATGTGTTATAATTTACAGAGAGAAACAGAGACAGAGTTAAACATTCACTTTTTATTTTTGATAGCAGTGCCTGAAAATAGACGCATCTCTTTTTCCTATGCTACTGTAAATCTTTTGGCAAAATAGCGCAAAATTCTCTGAGGAATAATGTTCTCTTTGAACATAAAAATAGCTTCATTTCAAAATAAACTGGATATCCATGTAAATGTCCAAAAGATCTCAAACCAGCATTAGTGAATAACGTGCAGATATCTCAAATAAATGATAACAAACGTCACCCCAGGATACAAATGTGCATAAACACACAAAATATTAAGTCTATTCATTATATTCAATATTTTCAATTCATTATATTCAATATTTCAATGTCAATTCATTATACAGCGTAGCAAAATATTTACCTGCTAGAAAAACAGCATGTGACAGACCTTCACAGAAATATAATAATAAGTTCAGATTGGGAAAGAAACACAGATTTTGTGATTCATTGTCCATTTAGTTTTTGCTTCAGTCACAGCTGTAAGAAAGCAGAATAAACTGTGGGCCTATGAAGTGAATGAAGGCCATTGTTATGGGATATTCTGACACCTACACAGCAAGAGTTTGAACCAGATTCAGAGATTACAGAGTCTGATATCTGGAAAATGATTATATTTGTGTGAGTTAAGCTGTGGAAACACAATAAACTGGTTTAACAAAGCGGATAAACCACCTACATGCATTTGAAAGGTCAGCAGAAAGTAAACTAGGTAACTAAAACGTGGGCTGTTGTACAGATTGAATGAAAATGAGAAGAAATTGAGGTTCATGTTGCTGAGAATTCATCACCACAACACCAGAGGGCAGTAAAACTCAGCTGTGATATCTCTCCTGACAACCTCTGAGGCTGTATGACATGAATAAACACAAGAGCAACTGCAAATACAGTGTGTAAACATGATATTATCTTTTAAATATGTTAAGTAAACATTGTGTGTGTGTGTGTGTGATATTAGAGACCCTGTTTAAACCAACAAACCAGAATGTTTAGTCAGAAACAGACCTTGTAATTTCTCTCTTTCATCTTTCGAATTCACATTATTTTTACATTATTTTTTTTGCTAGTCTCAGCTCATCAGTTTGAGTACCGAGTTAGTCAGGACAAATCATCACTAGTTCAACATCAGCAAAGCCACTTACACAGTAAATCCATTTCACAGCAACAAAGTTAGATATCAGCATCACTCCATCCTTTGAGCAACAAAGACACTGTTTCCGTTTCTGTCTTTGTTTGTTACAGCATAACAGCCACAAGGTTCATGGCTTTGTTTGTCTTGTTATCCCTGAAAACGATGCTTAAGATCTTACAGTCAAGCAAATTCATGAAGCAAAATGTGGTCAAAGATTAGATCGACAAAACGAGGATGAAGTTTTCCTCCTCCATTAGAAAAACACGCCCTGATATTGACAGACACACAGCAGCACAGCAGAGTTCACCCTCAACACCAGACCTCACAACCTCACACAAATCTGCTGTCATCTGGGCTCCTGAAAATCAGCGATAGATTGTTGGTCGTTCCCTGCATGCATGAGTAATGTTTCATCCTTTGTCATCCACATGGTAAAGTAGAACAGAAGCTGCATGATCAGGAGTCAGGCAGTGACAGCTGCCCAGGCTGCATATGCACCTGCCCGGGGGGGACGCGTACGGCAGCAGCCTGTACTGCTGGATCTCCTGAAGGCCGTAGCCGGTGGACCGACACTGGGTCAGAACCACCTTTAATCTCTTCCTGCCGGGCGACACAATTTTCCTCGCCTCCTTCTCTTCCTCATCGTCTCTCGGTTTCTCCCTCTGGACCTCGTCCAGGTGGATCTTGCGTAGCAGGTTGTTGATGAGCACGGACCGCCGGAGATAAGCCTCAGGGTCGTCAAGGAAACGCAGCTTCTCCAGAGACAGACGCAAGATGCAGCTGCGCTCCTCACGCGAGATCAGGTGCTGAGAGGAGGTGATAGAGGAGCAGTGAGACACACAGACTGATGTAAATGGACTTCTGAGGTGGTGTGAATCACATCAGGTCAAAGGGGCATTTTGATTATTTATAATTACCTAAACTAACTTGTTATTGTCTTTGGAATAACAGGCACTGATGAATCACATACAATGAGGTCAGCAACACACACAACAATATAAGAATGTGCAACAAAGATTAAAATAAATTCATTACAAAAAATCAACACAAAACACTTGAGTTACCGTTTATATGAGGTAAAGTTTAAAGCTGTACTTCCTCCAACACAAACATCATTTTACGTGAAGAAAACATCCTAATATTCAATGCAGACCGAATACACAGATCTCAGACACTCACTTTTTGTAAATATCCATGTAGACGTCCCTGAACATCCTCCTCTTCCGCATATTTCCGCTTGAAGTAGGCGACTTTCGACGTTGTTGACTACTGAGGGCACTCTTAGAGGAAAGACGCTGCAGGCAAACACACAGAGTCTGAAAACTGCGGCTGGATGTAATTTAGTTTTAGCTGCGGCTGGATGAGGATTTAATGTAGTGATGAAGAAAGATTAAAGGTGACATTAGACTAGTTACCTGAGGAGCGTTTCACGCAGACACACTCACACCTCTGTGACAAACACTCTCCTGAGACGCTCTCCTCTGCCTCACACACATTTCCTAATGATTCCTAAACACACACACACACACACAGAGAGAGAGAGAGAGAGAGACATTTACTGTAGAGCAATTCAAGCAGGTTCAAAGAAATATCACACTTCTATGTTCTGTATTATTTTTTGTATTGCCATTTTAATCTTTTCTATTTTGCTTCAGTTAAATAAAGCGTCATTGAAGTAAAAACAACACAACATGCACAACAACACAAAACAGCAAAAATGTCAAAATCACACGATTGCTCTGCAAAAGAAAACTGCACAGCAATAATAAACTGCCCAAAATTGCCACGTGATGAGTTACAGCCCTTGTGACACCGTCCCATGTGGTTACAGTGTGTTGTGTTTCATCTCTGTGTAATAATACTGTGTTTGTGTATCTGTGTGTCAATGAGCGCAACAGGTCTAACGCAGCGCGGCGCGCGCACGAACCGTGGGCGTGTGCACGAGTGTGGGCGTGTGCACGAGCGTGGGCTGCACGCGCAGCACTGATCAGCCACAATCATCTCAGCGACACAATTCATAAGCAGAAACACTAAAGGAGAAAAACACGCGATCGTCCTTTAACACAATATAAAACACGCCAAATGTATGTATGTATAATAAATAAACTGCATTTTTAAAAAAATGCAAAAATGCATTTTGCATGTGACAGTCGTTGCATGCAGTAAAAACGCGCTGCAAGTGCTTAAAGTGAAAACAAAACGGAACATTAAAGGAAATGAACGACTTACTTTAGTAATAAAGCCTCCAGCGTGAGTCCCGCACGCGTCTCACCGCAGCCGCACGACGCCGCTCTCAGCCCCGCAGCAGCTTCACGTCTCGCCCCAGATGTGGAGGTGCTGCTCTTCATCTGATCCTGTAGTATTCATCAGTGTTGCGTCCCTCTAACACCTCCTCTGTACGGAGAGCATCGACACACCGCGGCCGCTCCTGATTGGTCGACGCAGAAACAGATGTTTCCTGTTGCTAGGAGAGTCACTAGGCGCTGATGACGCTACAGCATCAAACTCCATTGCGCCTCTCATCCTCCGTCTCTCTCTCTCTCTCTCTCTCATATTCCTCATCATACGTCTGACTTCTTTATTTCCTTGTCATTCATTTCACATTTCACGGGTTTCTATGTCTCATAAGGAACATTATTCAATCAATAACTTCTATTAGCTACATTTAGCATCTATAAATGTTTCCCAAAGACAGAAGATGGAAAATGTGTTAATATTTGCATTTAACTATATTTTTTGTTTAACATCAAGGACAATAAGAAGATGAAATAATTAAAATATCTGAAACTGGACACAGGAAATGACTGTCATATCATATGTTTGGTTAAAGCTGTGTGTTATTTTGGCAGAACACCATTTATCTGATCCAAGAGTGATGCATAATAACTGCTACGTCAATACAGGTTACATTTCCAAATAATAATGGAAAACACAGTATCTCCAGCCACAGTCTTTAATAAACAGCCAAAAATATACACATTTATCTTCAAAAAATCCAGTGTGTTTGATAGCATGCAGAACAGGCACTATAGATCTGAGAACACCGAGGTCCATGCATCCGTAGTTATCCACAAACTTCTGTGCTAATCTTTAAATCAGTATCTATTAAAACCTCTACTGGTTAGACCAGACGCAGCGTCATAACAGACATGCAACAGAAAAGAGTTTTTATCACATGAGGACAGTGTTAGGAGTTCAGAAGAGTGTTTGGTGTGTGACTGTGTGAGATTAATGACATTTTACTCATTAAGTTGACAATATTTATAAACTACATTTATAAACTAAGTCCTGTAAAGCCATTTGCAGATATCTGCTATGAACTGTCACAATCTGTTACTGTTATATTCTTGCCAGAATTAAAAATGCAACTTGGCTAGATGTGATCCAAACACATTTATTTTACACTGTCCAGCATGTCTGTAAATGGCAGCATATTTTGAATATAATGAAATGAAAAGTTTCTGTGTCACCAATAACAGAAGAGTTTAAAGTGCAAGTTTAACAAACAATGTTTCACTCTGTAAAGCTCTGATCTCTCAAAACATCACCAGTAACCGTAAGCATTTGTGCCAAGGTCTTATCTTAAAGCTTAGAATCAGATGATGAAAAGCACTGAATTATTTCTTATCAAACCTCCATTCACAA